>CAUYQU010046143.1:0-13619 GCA_963574635.1 Cheracebus regulus | reverse complement strand
ATAATGCAGAATTTGACTTTAAACTCCAAGGGGCAGGGTCCATGACTCTTGTTCAGTTTGTGATCCACAATTACTGGTATACAAAATGTACCCAATAAATACTCAGTGAATGAATAAGAAGTAGGTTTTCTTATATAACCCAGATCTTTCCTGCTTACAGGTGCTGCTCACATCCATTATCTTGTTTGATTTTCCAGCAATGAGGTGAGAGATGAGTTTGTTACCCCACACGGGCCATGATGCACAAGCCCACAGCAGCTCCACAGAGACCTCCCAGATCCCCAGTGGCCTCTGCCCTTCCCCCACCTCACCAAGAACTCTTCTGTGGCAGATGTGGTGGCTCCCTGGCACCCTTGCCATGAGAGGGAGTGTCTGGGCAGTGGGAGGCCATGTCCTTGGAAAGGCTGTTCAGTAAGTGGATGGGCTGGGGCAAGTCAGCTTTGTGGAGTCATTCGAATGAGTTGTTCCCCTGCATCTGCAATTCTAGCCTAAACCTCTATTGAGCCCCAGAGTCAATCTTGACCTTCACCAAGGTGAGTCCCTGGCAATAGCCACACAGGCGTCCTGATCTTCCTCCCATAAAATCCCTTACCGGGTCTGTGTTGGGTCAGCAGGGTGAGCGCTCAGAAGGTCCCTCGCAATCAGGCTTGTGGTGGATGGAGAGAGATGGGCAGACAGAATGCTGCTTCCTAAAACTTCCCCGAGGGACTCACAGCCCTGAACGGCAGGGCAGGAGGAGAGGTGTGTGGGCGGGTGGGGGATAATCTACTGATCACCTCCCAAACCAATCTCACCCCAAGCACTGCTCTAAGAACATGAGGGGCCAAGAAGAACTTGTCATAGTAAGGCCTGCACATAGCATTAAGTCTAGAAATTAACAATATAACCCATCGGTGAATTCTGCTGCCATGCACACTCAGGCCGTGAAAGCTATGACGTGACTCCCCTGTTTCCCCTGTGCTGTAGGAGCGTGCAGAACAGGGCGCAGGGCCTGCAGCATATTCATGACAGGTTCTGACCTGAACGCAGGAACACAGCATCCTCGGAGCACGTGTCCACCTGCCAGGCGGGCACAGGACCTGTGCATCCACGCATGAGACAGACGTGGCCCTCACTTCCATTTTCACCCTCTGTTCTCCGAGGAATGGTGCTGCCAGGGGAGTCTCCATGGTCAGTTTCTGGACAGGCCTGGGACAGCCCTGGCTAAAAATTAAAGCTTTATTTGTGGCTTCTCCAAGTTCCAGCCCCTTTCCTGATTAAAACAACAACAAAAATGCTTCACTAAAAGGGAATTTATGGTGATGTCCTTGACATAAAAAAATTTTCTCAGCCCCAAAGCCAAGCTCCTACTGAACAGGAAAACCTGTCACACTAAGATGAGGTCCCCATCATCTCTGACCTGGTGGGCTCCGCAGTGGTGGCATCAGCCCACACGATCAGATGGGAAGAAATAGAAGAGGAGCAGGATGTAAACCTTTCTGTTTGCAGGTGCTATGAATATATCTCTGGAAAACCCAAGAGAAAGAAGGATAAAACCAATTGCTAAACTAACACTGAAACATAGCCACACAAAAGCAAAACAAATATAAAAATTTAGTAAAGTATCAGGCTACAAAATTAACAAAATAGAAGGTATTTATACATACAGTGACCAAGTGGATGATAGAGTGGATAAGAAAACAGAAATAGCAATAAAAAGAAAAATGCATGAAAGCACATTTTTAAAAACTGTATACTTACATGAGAAAAACTTTTAAATATTCCTAAAATCTTGGATTTCCCTGAATGGAGAGGCATCTCCTATTGTTGGGCAGGACTATTTGAAATTTGGCCAGGCACGGTGGCTCATGCCTGTAATCCCAGCAATTTGGGAGGCTGAGGCGGGTGGATCACCTGAGGTCAGGACTTCAAGACCAGTCTGGCCAACATGGTGAAACCTTATCTCTACTAAAAATACAAAACTTAGCCGGGTATGGTGGCACATGCCTGTAATCCCAGCTACTCGAGAGGCTGAGGCAGGAGAATTGCTTGAGCCCAGGAGATGGAGGTTGCAGTGAGCTGACATTACATCACTACACTCCAGCCTGACCAACAGAGTGAGATCCTGTTTCAAAATAAATAAATAAACAAAATGAAATGAACTAGTTTTCAGGGGCTTAATGTGAATATTTCATGTGATACCAATAAATGTGCTAATAAATTTTCTTTTCTGAAACCAAACCAGTAGGTTCCAAATTTCTTATAAAAACAAGGGCAAAATACCTTTTAAAATTTAAAAGAAAAGCAGTGGTGAAGGGAAAGTTTCCAGATATAAAAACCATAATAAAGCTTTTGTGATTAAAACAGTGTATTAGTGGGACATGAGCCACCAGACAAATGGAAGAAATAAATAAAAATAATTTATAGAAAACCATCAATAAACCATCAATAAATTCAGCATATGGAAGTTGAGCATATTATTAAAGAGAACAGCTCTCAAATATCTGAGAAAAATACTAAATTTTAAAAATTCACATTAGAAAATCATGACAGTCACTTGGAAAATTGTATCCATGACTCACACTATTCACTGCATGAATTACATACACACGCTCATACACACAGATATTAGGCAAAAGCATGAGGGAAGTCTTTTTTAACCTGGACAGGTGAAAAGGTTTTCTAATTAAGATTCAACATTTAGAAACAATAAGAAAAGGTTGACACCTGCAATGATATGCCTTTTTAATCGTACAGTAAAAATTACTAGAAACAAATTCTAAAGATAAACATTGACCTGTGAAGAAATATTCACAACGTTACAATGGGAGAACATGTCGAAACTGCTTGGGGATGCTGTTTCTCACCTCTCAGACTGACGCCAACTCACAGCTGGCAGCACTTGGTGGACAAGGCTGGGGGAGCTGCCCCACACAGTGGTGATTGGGACAGGGATGCTCCCACACTGCGGAGGGAATGAGGAGGCTTCTAAGGACATAGGATCAGCATGTGCCTTTAACCTAGAGCTACTACACTTCTGGGAATTTCCCTTACAGGTGAATGTCTCCTAACACCAACCAGCACGTGTGCAAGTGTATTCTTCACAGCAGTGTTCTATGTTAGTAGTGTGCTGGCAATAGCCAGGAGAGCCACTTGGCAGGGTGGGTATGAGAGCAGCAGCCCCCTGGGATGGCGCCCACCGCACAGAGGAGGAGCAAGGTGGAGCGGCCCCACACCAGCAGCCATGGTACTGCTGTGCACGGCTGGCACTGGGACAGGTGAGGCAAGGCCCTTCCCGATGGGGAGTGATGGGAGGAGGCCAGCACACGTGGGGCATCCAGGACAGAGGGGCTGGCCTGGGTTGAGTCACCTGGAGAGAAGCTGGCGATCCCAAACATTGGGCTGGAGAGCCAAAGGACCAATGTCAAGAAAACAAAGGCAATGGGGAAAGTGTGTGTGGGAGGGAAATTCTGATTTTAAAATGTCCACAGAAACTTGGCAGGCAAATGCAATGAGTAAAACTTGATTGACTCCTGGGAGGAAAAACATAAATTTTTTTTCTTTGTTTAAATAGATGAGGCTGCGCACAGTGGTGTACGCCTGTAATCCCAGCACTTTGGGAGGCCGAGGTGGGCAGATCATGAGGACAAGAGATCAAGACCATCCTGGCCAACATGGTGAAATCCCATTTCTACTAAAAATACAAAAATTAGCAGGGCCGGGTGCCACATGCCTGTAGTACCAGCTACTCAGGAGGCTGAGGCAGGAGAATTGCTTGAACTTGGGAGGCAGAGGTTGTAGTGGGCCCAGATGGTGACATTGCACTCTAACCTGGTGACAGAGCAAGACTCCATCTCAAAAAAAGAAAAGATAAACTGGAATGTGAACTATTTCATGCTGAGGTTGAGTTGAGTCTTCACCATGACAATGGTAACCTGGTTGGGCTGGCAAGGGCCTTTATTATTGGAGATGCATGCTGACATGACGTATTCAGAGTAAAATGCCATGTCTTACACTCACTTTCACCTGTTTTCATGAAAATGTATGTGTGTGTGTATATGTGTATGTGCTTGTATGTACATATGGACATGTGTAGAGACAGTGCACAAATGCAGCAAAATGTTAAAAAGCATGAAGCTGAAAGGCCTGTGAGGGTTGATTTTATTATTTGTGAACTTTTCTATAGGATTATAACATTGTTTAGTAGGCACTAGGTAAAAAAGAACAAGAATGCGCACATTTATTGAATCATGGATATGAAAGGTGAGTCGGGGATGATTTGGCTTGGAAGGACAGAACCCAGCAGAGGAGCAAGTGTCTGCAGCAGAGGCTGACTCGGACTGACAGGGCCCCTGGGTCTCTGAGACGATGCCATTGAAAATGAACTCAAAGGGCTTCATGGCCCCCTCAAAGGCGTCCTTGCTAGCCAGAGGCCAAGGCTTCCCAGCCCCAGCCCCTGGCCTGCTCCGGTCAGGAAGCCCTTCCTGCCTCTAACCCTGTGGCTGGTACTCAATGCCAATTAGAAGTTCTTCAAAAACATGCCCTTCCCTAAGCCATATTCCTCTAAAATATGCTTGTAGTGTCGTTCACATTCACCTACATGCTCACGACTCCATTCACGCAACAGCTACATGGTGCTCCAGGCTTATTGCTTGTTAAAAATTTTATAGCAAAATAAAATTAATATTTCAAAAAGAGATGATGCATTTAATCATGTGTGTGCCCCAAATTATCAAACATCTGCCTTTTCCAGAGTGGGCAGAAGTGGCGTGCAGTGCATGATTTGTGGAATAAACACACTTCCAGGGGTCTGTTTTTCCATAGCCAGAAAACCTCAAGTCTTGCCATGCTGTGGACTAGAAGCTGAGCTAGCATCCGAGTGTCGACAGGCCATCCACCATAAGGAGCTGATCCGCTTGCTGCCCAGTACACACAAATACACACACATACACACACACACAAATACACACATGCACAGGTACACACATGCACACACACAAATACACACATGCACATACATGCACACACAAAAATACACGTACACATACACACATGGACAAATACACAAATACATAAACACATACACAAACACATGCACATATACACATATACCTGCACACACACATATGCACATCTACATAAACACACACATACTCCCATGCACATATACAGATGTACCTGAACACACATATACATAAACACATACACACACATGTGCACATGTACACACATATCCTTGGGCACACACACACCTGCACACATGTGAGTCCCTGGTTCGGTGTTTCTCGCATGTCTGCTGCGTGTTCAGCCAACATAGCTCAGGCTGTGCAGCGCGTCCCTACAGCAGTGGTGCTTTTAGGTCAATGAGCGCTCAGAGCTTCCCCACTCAGCTCCATGATTCCTGTGGGTTGCTGGTCCCAGCCTCTGGTGCCTGCATGCTGGGTCAGTTCACACTGCCTGAACCCCACCGTCAGCCCCCTACCTTGGTCCAGACTCTGCTGCTATCTTCTTGTCCAGGCTACATGGACTAAAGTTTGTCTAGGAAAATGAGAAAAGCAGAGCAAAATCCTGGGCTGGGGATGCCTAGAACACATGTGCGTGAGAGCAGCCGAGACCCAGAGTGGACATCACCCTGACCCCAGGAGGGCCCTGCTCCTGCTGTTCCTGGGAGTCACCTGCCTAGGCCCCACTGAGCAGGTGTGCCCACTGTGCTGGTAACCCTGTGACTCCCTCAGAGGGAAAGGGGCCTGATGTGTCCCTGTGAAGCAGAAGGAACCAGGGTGGCCCCTTGGGAGCAGAGAGCTGGCTGGGCTGTGTACAGAAGAGCCCAGAGCCCCTCTGGATGGGCAGACCCTGGACGGGAGGGGCCTGAAGCTCACACAAGGGCCATACATGCAGTCCCCAGGCCTCGAACAGCCAGGCGTGTGCCCCCCCACCCAGCTCCAGACCACTCCCTCCAGCCTCACTCCCCCTCAGGCAGAGGCCCAGCCCCATGTCCTCTGGCTGGCCACAGCCTGCTCTGTCCCGACTGGACAGCACTCAGCACCTCCTTCCAAGGCCTTCCCCATGGGAGCACACTTTCTGCCTCACAGTCCGATGGCCCCAGAGCTAGACCTGGACTCTGATTCCAGTGTGCTTCCTCTCCTCTGACAACCCTGACAGTGCTGGCCCATGGGATACCTCGAGCCAGCCAGGTGTCCTGTCCCCAAGGTGCTCAGGTTAGGCCTTGTCACGGGGATGCTCAGGAAATGCTGGCTGCCGGGAGTCTTACTCCCAGCCAAACTCCAGTCACAACACGAGCTCCGGGGCCCAGATTCTGAGCTGCATTCCATTCCTGCCTTCTGACTTCACTCTACCAAGTATGCTCACATGTGTCTCTCTTACCAAAAAAATAAATAAATAAATAAAGGAATAAAAGAACTTACTTTCAATTCATCAGTATTTTGTATAACAACCCTGCCGAGGCTATCAGTAAACTTTTCCAAAGTTGTAACTGTGTAAACTTCTGAACCTGTAAAATCTTGTTATTGGACCTTCACTGCAGTTTGTATTTTGGGCAGCTGACTCTAAACTCAAGAAAACAATAGGAAAGCTGATTGACCCTGCGAGGTTGGAGGGTGGGAGGGAGAAATCTTGCTGACCAAGAAATCAGCTGTGCCATGGGAGGCCGGAGGGACCAGAGTGCTTTGCATCCAGAAACCAGCTGTGCCGTGGGAGGCTGGAGGGACCAGAGGGCTGTGCACCCAGAGACCAGCTGTGCCGCGGGAGGCTGGAGGGACCAGAGGGCTTTGCACCCAGAGACCAGCTGTACTGTGGGAGGCTGGACCCAGATGGACAGAGGGCTTTGCATGTGGCTGAAATCTGTCTCATCAAGAGGGAGGCAGGTGTGGGCTCCAAATCAATTTCACCTCGTTGGAAACCAGTCTGCCCAGCATAGAGGCCACCGAAACAACCAGGCAGATGGTGCTGGAAATGCAAAGAAACATGGAACCAGTCGGCTCAGGGCAGACTGTGTGCTCAGTGTGCTGGTTTTCTGTGGTCCTCCAGGAAGTGGAGGCTGCTGGAGGAGACGTGGTTTGGATGGAATGCAGGCTTCAGCTGCTTCTCAAGTGACATCACCTGTTCTCACAGTGAACTAGTGAACACCATGGCTTATTTGAGCAAAGAAAGAGTCTGGTCCCAAGCTCCCCGAGCATTTCCTCAGACACGGCTGTGCAGAGGTGTTTGGCTGCGGGTAGCTCGCCCTCTTTCTGCCATATTCCTCAGAGGCACAGTTGGGATGAATCAGGGGCAGTCTCCTCCCCTGGAGACTCCTGCAAGGGTGTGAGGACTCCTCCCTGTCTTCGGGTGGGTGACGGCTCTGTCTTAGCTCAGAGCCCTTGTCTTTGGTGCTCAGCTCGGGTCCCAGGGGCCAGGAGCTGGGGCTAGGAGGGGTCAGACAGAGGCGGGACTCAGAGTTGGGCAGCTCCTGATATGGGAGCCTCAGGTCACTCTGTTTCCGCTCCACTTCTACATGTTTGAGAAATCCCGTCACGAAAATCCTTTAAGGCCCTCTCTCCTCCCAGGCCAATGTCCCACTGAGTAAATCGAAGAGTTGTTCAGAAAAACTAAGAATAAAGGTTTGAGATGCAATAATGACCTAGTGTATGTCTTCTGCAGGTCAAGGTCAATCACTGACCTTCAGAGCAGAGTGTCAGCCTCACATCCCCGGGTGTGGGCTCCTGAGTTGGGGTCTCCAGTGCAGCCTTGGGTGTCTGTCCGTGTACTGGGCACAGCTCTTTCTTGCTCGTGGGCCAGGGTGAGTTATTGCTCACCCAGCTGATTATGGCCTAATTCTCCAAGCTCAGTTTGTTACCAAGTTAAGGAACCTAGAGAGCCCAATGGAAATGCAGCCTCTGCAAATGCCAGTGCTCAGCCTGGGGACTTCCCCTCCCCTCCCTTTGTTATTGCTCCTAAATGTCCTCTCTGCTGGTGCAGAACAGCTGAAAAGATGATCAGTTATGAAACACCTAGAGACACGCAAGCTGCCTCTCGTTCTGTGCATTCAGCAAGACCTCTTGAACTGACCTTGATGTCTTCCCCCAGTGACACTTGGAGGAGGCTAGAAGATGGCGCCTACCATGCAGCTCCTGCTGGGACATCCATCTGGGAAGACAGCACCCACCATGCAGCTCCCACCGGGACGTACACCTGGGAAGACAGCGCCCACCATGCAGCTCCCATCGGGACGTCCACCTGGGCCCTATGCTGTGCCTGGCTGGCCCTTTCCAAAGCCACTCCACACGTGGAGCTCAGGACGCAGAGCCAAGGACAATGGTAGAAGCAGGGGCCTGGGTCACACCCCAGATTCACCCTGTGGTGGTCCCTCTACCCATTTGCACCCCAATTGTGCCCATGCGGGCCGCTCCACCTCACTGCACCCCAATTCTGTCCATGGTGGCCTCTCCACCCCATGATACCCCAATCCTGTCCATGGTGGCCCCTCCACCTCACTGCACCCCAATTCTGCCCATGAGGGTCACTCCAACTCTCCAGGCACCTTCTACAGAGCCAGAGGATGGACTAAACAAACATGCAGCCAGAAGCCTCTGCCCAGGCCCTGCCCAAGAGTCAGGTGAGGGAGTATTTCCCAAATGCCTTGCAGGGAAAGGCAGCGAGAAGCCAGGCAGCCTGGCTCTTTGGGGAGCTGTGGAGAGCAGGCTTTGAAGGAAGATGGACAGAAAGCTGAGGTCTGCCCTGTCCTGGACTGGGGAGGGCAGGAAGGGACCAGCAACTTGTATAGCCGGGGGCTGGGGTTGATCTGCAGAACTAGGCATCTCAAAGAAGCAGCCAGGGGCGGACCTGTGGGGGCAGGTGCTGAGCTTCCTGAGCAGCAGGTACAAGCGCTGTGTGTCTGCACTGTTTCTCTGACAAGCAGCCTGAGAGCAGGCATAGGGGGCAGGCCGTGTGAGTCAGGACTCCCGCAGGGTGGCTGCACCTTCGGGAGTGGTGAGGTGGGATCTAGTCTAGGAGGCTGAGCCTGTGCCACTGCGAGGCTGGTTCCACCATGTAGGTGCAGCTGGCACCATTGGGGCCAGGAGACATAGGACGGGCAGTGATGGGCAAGACAGAGGGAGTGGACACAAGGCCCCCTGGGATGCGTCCGTCTCTTTCTGCCTCCAGACCTGCAGCCTGGATGACACAGCTGAGCTGGGTAGAGGGGATGCTCTCATCCCAGAGAGAAGCAGGTCCTGGCCCAGAGCGCAGGTACATTGATGCAGGGAACCAGGGCAGCCAGGAGGTGGGACTGGCTGTGACAGCTACCCACGAGGCAAGCGAGCAAGTCCATGGGAAGGAGCTAAGACGGTGCCCAGAAGTCCAAGGGGACCCAAGGACAGGGCAGCTCTCACCTCGCTCTCTGGGCCAGCACCCCCATTTTTGCCTTGGAGTGAGCATGAGTCCCGCCAGGGAGGAGGCAGTGCCTGCTGCTGGAGGGTGCTGCGTGGGGGCAGGGTGGGCAGGGATTCCAGGCCCCGAGAGGCCACCCCGGTCCACGCAGTTAGAGAGCCTTTTGGAGCCAGCCTGTACCTGGTCTGCTTGCTCAGCTGTGCCTGAAAAGGACTCTTAAACCCTCAGTGTTTTCATGTAAATGTGTCTCTAGCCTCATGTGAAAACCTCAGATGATTAGGGAGGTGAGCACAGAGCTAAGAGGCTAATTTTTTTTCTGAAGATATTTTCATTATTTGATAAGGATTTAAACTGATTTTGACTACCTCTCTGGATAGTTCTTTCGAAATGTTTTAATTGTAAGCCTTCCTGGCTTAATATGTTACACAGTGCATAATCAGGTTATATATTTTCTATCCTATCTCAGCCTGAAAAATAAGAAAATAGGATTGTAATAATACCGCTGCTGGGTAATCAATGCAGCAATCGCGGTGTGAGGACAGGCCCCTCTCTCCTCCGCTCAGTCTGGCTGAGCATTCCCTTCCCCATCACCTCTGCAGGCCCTGGGTACCAGCCATGCCTGGGAAGCCCAGAGCCCCGGGTCCTGCCCTGGCTCCCTGCGTCAGTATACCTGTCCTCTGGGCCAGGCACCTGCTGTGCTCGGGGATGAGAGCATCAGCAGCCACGAAGCTCATCTGTGTCATCCAGGTTGCAGGCTTGGAGGTGGAAAGAGACGGATGCGTCCCAAGGGTCCCAGCTCCTCATCACAGCACCTGAGGGCCCTCTGTCCACTCCTGTCCATCTTCCCTGTCACTGCCTGCCCTGTGCCTCCTGGCCCCAGTGGTGCCAGCTGCACCTAGACTGTGGAACCAGAGTCCCGGTCCCTTCCTGAGTGATGATGACTCGCTGGGGGACAAGCTTTCCATGTAGTGCCCAGCACTGCCCAGAGCATGGGTCCCTTCCCAGGTGATGGGCACCCCTTGAGGGACAAGCTTTCCACATGGTTCCCAATATTGCCCGGAGCCCGGATCCCTTCCCAGGTAATGATGATGACCCCTTGGGGGATGAGCTTTCCACATGGTGCCCAGTACTATGAAGCCCATTCTATGCCAGCCATCTCCAGAGTTAACTCTTCTCTGCTCCAGCAGACCCCTCAACTCAGGCACCCTATCCAGTGGGAGAAGAATCTGAGCTTCCAAAAGTTTAAAGGGCTTACCCCAGCACCCCTGAGAATCATCAGTGCTCTCTGACCCCACAGACTCCATATCTCAACAACTCTGACTCATCTGTGGCCTCTAGGAGGAAACTGAAGTTTAAGATGGGTGGTTCTGGGCAAGTCACTTCTCCTGTCTAAGCCTCGGTGGGGCATAAGAGCGGCCCCCAGGGCGTCATAAATGCTGGAGGAGAGGACTGATGCCTGTGGATGGACACGGCCGGTGCCTGTGTGTAGGAAGCTCTCTCTGGGGATTGCACCTCTCATCTTATGGCCGTGGGGCCGAGAGCAATGGCCAGACATGCGGGTCCTCCAGCCAGCCTGTCTGTGTCTTGTTGTGAGCACTCATCACCTCTCTGTGTCTCGTTCTGCCTGGATTTACGATGAGGCAGAACCGTTGACTGCGCCACTGGTGTGCCTGAGGATGACCTACACTAACAACTTGCATCGCATCAAGAAGCACCTGGCAGAGGGCCAGCCTTTGCACCACTGAGCTGCATCGCTGCTGGTGTCCCCCACCACAGTGGGGACAGGCTGAGCTGGGATGGCCCAGTGCTCAAGTCTGCTTTTCCTCCACTCTACACTCTTCAAGGCAGGAGCCATGTCAGCTCCGTGTCTGACCCTAGAACATAACAGGCTCTGGCGCTGGTCAGTGCTCAGTATCTGTTGTGCTAAATCACCATGTGGGACCCCGTTGTTTGGCCATCACAGCAGGGATGAGGTGGGGGCAGGGAATCCAGGCAGCCAAATGACCCCACTGGAGTCCAGGCAGCCAGGTGACCTCTCCTGGATCCCAGGCAGCCGAATGACCCCACCTGGACAGCAGTTCCCCTGGTTGGCACCCTGGGTCTGCTGTCCTGCCTTTCTGAGAAATTGTCTTGGCTGTCAAAGTCCCAGTTGGCAAAGGAAGAGTGGATGGAATGAGCCAGGATGAGGAGAAATTTATGGCCAGGCTGCAAGTGCCTGCTGCAGAGCAGTGGCTGAGCAGACTTCATTCCGCTTCCAAGGCACTGAGCTATGTCCACACATTCACCAAGGAATGGCTGGGGCCTTTATGGGCTGTTTCCATTTCTAAAATATGGTGAAGTGCAAAGCGATGATGCAAATGACAAGAGATATTTATTATGCGTAGGACTGCAATAAATATTTCTTTTATGTCCTAAATAAAACCTAAAAATTGTGAGTGTTTTGTGGGCCTCTTTTATGTCTTCTCATTATGGTCCTGGTCTTGTGATTTAGCCAAAATTTAGTGGCAGTGAACATGAGCTACAATGGAGCTCTCTCTAACCCTAAGCCTAGCGGTGCACAGAGCCTGTGTGTCCACCATGGTCCTGGAGGGAGCTCCACACAAGCAGAAACAGGAAATAGGAGAGAGAGGGCGGCCCCTCCACATCCAGGGAAATGACTGCTAACCACAGTGCACTGACTTCTGCACTTACAACCCACGATTAGGTGAGGCTTCCTGTCCTCACGTCTCGGAGGGCGGTGTATTGTATAAAAGATGAAGTAGGCACAAGACAGAGCATTTGCAAATACATTGGAATCAAGAGAGCATTTCAATTCCATTAGCCCGAGCTACAAAGAAATGAGGATGCAGAGCCCTGACTTTGTTATGAAATGTGAGTTTTGGAGAACTGGAGGAAGTTGAAATGGTAGTAAATGATTCATTTCGCAGCACACTTTGCCAGAAGGTGATTTAGTTTAAAAAGCATAGGGACGCCCACATTTCTCCACTTCTCGGCAGGATTAGAGGACTGAACTGGAGGGATCTATCTCGCATGGACATCAAGGTGAATCAAGTAAAATCATCCACTGAAGCCAACACAGCACCTTCCTGAAAGGATAAAGAACGTGTCCTCTCACCGGGACAATCATCTGGTTTGTTTCCATTTCCCTGACTTCTAACTGCTTGGAGTAGAGATGATCTCCCCAGAGGATACCTGACAGACCCAAGACCTGGTCCCCCAGGAATGAGTCATGGACGGGAGTTTACGGAATTGACACATCCAGGTAGAGTTGCTGGAGATTCAGAAATGTGAAGGCTCTCCTACATTCTGTCTGTGATATGAGCCCTCATGCCAGCCGCCCAGGGGAGGGTCTGCCTGAATAGGAGGCGGCAGGGAATGCATGTAGAGAGAGGCAGGATATTTAGAGCAATGGGGCTGTTCAGAGACACACACACACACATGCACACACACGTGCACTAACTACACAGCCACACATGGTACATGTTCACACCTGTGCACGTGCGCACACTCACACACACACATCAGTAGGGAGGGGCTCAGCCCTGCTGGCTCCATGCTGGTTTGCTGGACGGCAGCTCACTTCCAGGAGCTCTCCCGTCAGGCTGGGGATGCAGAGTGCTTGATCCCAAGCCCCGCTCTCAAAGGCACACACTCCCAAGGGGACGTACTTTTCTTGCCAGTCCAACAAAAACAAAAGCCTTTCTGAAATAAAAAGTTCTATTTAGAATGTCTTCTTGCTCCAACCAGCCAATCTGGCCCCCACTCCACCTTTTTTCCTTAGGTAGTCTTGGCTTGCAATCCTGGTGGGCAGAGGAGACAGGCTGGATCCCAGTTCCAGGGAAGAGGGTGGGATGCCCTTAGCAGGTGGCAGAAAGGTTGCAGTTTGGCCCCAGGCCTGTGTTCAGTGAGCTTCTTTCTTTACAGACAGCCACCTCACAGGAAATGTGCCAGGTCATAACAGCAGAGAAAAAGCCACACCAGAAACAAGCAGTGCTCTGAGTGAGCGTTCTCCGCCTGATCTGAGCAGGTGCTTATGGAGTTGATGCCAACTTGTGGGTGGAAGTCTTGCTGTGACCCCTGTGTCTGGAACTCCAGCAGAGGGGTGCATTCATGTGTGCACACATTCTGCAGTGGGAGAAGCTCTGTCCAGGAGTGAACATGGCTAAGGCCAGTGTTCCTTGTTTTATCTCCCAGCAGATGGAGGCTGGAAAGGCTCTGGAGGAGACGGGGCTTAGATTGGGCAGGAGGAAGAG
>CAUYQU010046142.1:0-22951 GCA_963574635.1 Cheracebus regulus | reverse complement strand
TCTCGGTTACATGTTCAGATAATGCAGGATTGTTGCATAGGTACATACATGGCAATGTGGTTTGCTGCCTCCATCCCCATCACCTATATCTGGTATTTCTCCCCATGTTATCCCTCCCCCACTCCCTAACCCCCGCTGTCCATCCCCTAGCCACCCCCCAACAGACCCCAGTGTGTGATGCTCCCCTTCCTGTGTCCATGTGTTCTCATTGTTCAACACCTGCCTGTGAGTGAGAATATGCGGTATTTGATTTTCTGTTCCTGTGTCAGTTTGCTGAGAATGATGGTTTCCAGATTCATCCATGCCCCTACAAAGGGCACGAACTCATCGTTTTTTTATGGCTAAATAGTATTCCATGGTGTACATGTGCCACATTTTCCTTGTCCAGTCTATCATCGATGACCATTTGGCTTGGTTCCAGGTCTTTGCTATTGTAAACAGTGCCACAATGAACATACGTATGCATGTGTCTTTATAATAGAACAATTTATAATCTTTTGAATGTATACCCAGTAATGGGATTGCTGAGTCAAATGGAATTTCTATTTCTAGATCCTTGAGGAATCGCCACACTGTCTTCCACAATGGTTTAACTAATTTACACTCCCATCAACACTGTAAAAGTGTTCCTATTTCTCTACATCCTCTTCAGCATCTGTTGTCTCCAGATTTTTTAATGATCGCCATTCTAACTGGCATGAGATGGTATCTCAGTGTCGTTTTGACTTGCATTTCTCTAATGACCAGTGATGATGAGCATTTTTTCATATGTTTCTTGGCCTGATAAATGTCTTCATTTGAAAAGTGTCTGTTCATGTGCTTTGCCCGCTTTTGAATGGGTTTTTTTCTTGTAAATCTGTTTTAGTTTTTTGTAGATTTTGGATGTAAGTACTTGTAAGATGAGTAGATTGCAAAAATTTTTTCACATTCTGTTGCTGGTTCACTCCAATGATTGTTTCTTTTGCTATATAGAAGCTCTGGAGTTTGATTAGATCCCATTTGTCTATTTTGGCTTTTGTTCCCATTGCTTTTGGTGTTTTAGTCATGAAGTCCTTGCCTCTGCCTATGTCCTGAATGGTTTTGCCTAGGTTTTCTTCTAGGGTTTGTGTGGTGTTAGGTCTCTTAAGTCTGTAATCCCTCTGGAGTTAATTTTAGTGTAAGATGTGAGGAAGGGATCCAGTTTCTGCTTTCTGCACATGACTAGCCAGTTTTTCCAACACCATTTATTAAACAGGGAATCCTTTCCCCATTGCTTGTCTTTGTCAGGTTTGTGAAAGATCAGATGGTTGTAGATTTGTGGTGTTACCTCTGAGGCCTCTGTTCTGTTCCATTGGTCTATATTTCTATTTTGGTACCAATACCATGCTGTTTTGATTACTGTAGCCTTGAAGTATAGTTTGAAGTCAGGTAGTGTGATGCCTCTAGATTTGTTGTTTTTACTTAAGATTGTCTTGGCTATATGGGCCCTTTTTTGGTTCCATATGAAGTTTAAGGTGGTTTTTTCCCAGTTTTGTGAGAGGGTTATAGGTAGCTTGATGGGGATAGCATTGAATCTGTAAATTACTTTGAGCAGTATGGTGATTTTCATATTGATTCTTCCTAACCATGAGCATGGGTTGTTTTTCCCCCTGTTTGTGTCCTCTGTTATTTCCTTGAACAGTGGTTTGTAGTTCTCCTTCGAGAGGTCCTTTACATCCTTTGTTAGTTGTATTCCTAGGTATTTTATTCTCTTTGTAGTAGTTGTGAATGGCAGTTCATTCTTGATTTGGCTCTCTTTAAGTCTGTTATTGGTGTATAGGAATGCTTGTGATTTCCGCACATTGATTTTGCATCCTGAGACTTTGCTGAAGTTGCTTATCAGTTTCAGGAGATTTTGGGCTGAGACGATGGGGTCTTGTAAATATACAATCATGTCATCTGCAAATAGAGACAATTTGACTTCCTCCTTTCTTATTGAATACCCTTTATTTCTTTTTCTTACCTGATTGCTCTGGCTAGAACTTCCAATACTATATTGAATAGGAGTGGTGAGAGAGGGCATCCTTGTCTAGTGCCAGATTTCAAAGGGAATCCTTCTCGTTTTTGCCCATTCAGTGTATTGGCTCTGGGTTTGTCCTAAATAGCTATTTTTATTTTGAGATATGTTCTGTCGATACCTAGTTTATTGAGATTTTTTAGCATAAAGCGTTGTTGAATTTTGTCAAAGGCCTTTTCTGCATCTGTTGAGATAATCATGGTTTTTGTCTTTGGTTCTGTTTTATGTGGTGGATTACGTTTATAGACTTGCGAATGTTGAATCAGCCTTGCATCCCCGGGATGAAGCCTACTTGATCTTGATGGATAAGCTTTTTGATGTGCTGTTGCAATTGGTTTGCCAGTATTTTATTGAAGATTTTGCATTTTTGTTCATCATGGATATTGGCCTGAAGTTTTCTTTTGTTGATTCTCTGCTGGGTTTTGGTATCAGGATGATGTGGGTCTCATAAAATGATTTGGGAAGGATTCCCTCTTTTTGTATTGTTTGGAATAGTTTCAGAAGGATTAGTATCAGCTCCTCTTTGTATATCTGGTAGAATTCAGCTGTGAACCCATCTGGATATGAGCTTTTTTTGGTTGGTAGGCTATTATTTGCTGCCTCTACTTTAGCCCTTGTTATTGATCTATTCAGGGTTTTGACTTCTTTCTGGTTTAGACTTGGGAGGCTGCAAGTATCCAAGAATTTATCCATTTCTTTCACATTTACTGGTTTATGTGCATAGAGTTGTTTGCAGTAATCTCTGATGGTAGTTTGTATTTCTGTGGAATCTGTGGTGATATCCCCTGTATTATTTTTTATTCTATCTATTTGATTATTCTCTCTTTTCTTTTTTATTAATCTGGCTAGTGATCTATTTTGTTGATCTTTTCAAAAAACCAGCTCCTAGATTTATTAATTTTTTGAAGGGTGTTTTGTGTTTGTATCTCCTTCAGTTCTGCCTTCATAGTAATTATTTCTTGTCTTCTGCTAGCCCTTGAGCTTTTTGATCTTGCCTCTTGAGCTCTTTCAATTTTGATGATAGGGTGTCGATTTTAGATCTTTCCTTACTTCTCATGTGGGCATTTATTGCTATAAATTTTCCTGTAGACACTGCTTTAAATGTGACCTAGAGATTCTGGTACATGTGTCTTCGTTCTTGTTGGTTTCGAAGAACATCTTTATTTCTACCTTCATTTTGTTGTTTATCCAGTCAACATTCAAGAGCCCTTTGTTCAATTTCCATGAGTTAGTTTCTTAATCCTGAGTTCTAATTTGATTGCACTGTTGTCTGAGAGACTATTTGTTATGATTTCCATTCTTTTGCATTTGCTGAGGAGTGATTTACTTCCAATTACATGGTCAGTTTTAGAGTAGGTGTGATGTGGTGCTGAGAAGAGTGTATATTCTGTGGATTTAGGGTGGAGAGTTTTGTAAATGTCTATAAGGTCTGCTTGGTCCAGATCTGAGTTCAAGTCCTGTATATCCTTGTTAATTTTCTGTCTTTTTGATCTGTCTAATATTGACAGTGGAGTGTTAAAGTCTCCCACTATTATTGTGTGGGAGTCTAAGTCTTTTTACAGGTCATTAAAAACTTGCTTTATGTATCTGGGTGCTCCTGTATTGGGTGCATATAGATTTAGGGTCATTAGCTGTTCTTGTTGTATTGATCCTTTTACTATTATGTAATGCCTTTCTTTGTCTCTTTTGATCTTTGTTGGTTTAAAGTGTATTTTATCAGAGACTAGGATTGCAATTCCTGCTTTTTTTGCTCTCCATTTGCTTGGTAAATCTTCCTCCATCCTTTTATTTTGAGCCTATGTGTATCCTTGCACGTGCAATGGGTTTTCTGGATACAACACAGCTGTTTTTATTAAGCTAAACAATATTATATTAGTTTTATCAAGGAATTATACCAAAAAATTTTTCTGTTTTAGGTTGGGTTTATAGTTTTATGGCCTTAAGATATCTTGCAGAGACAAATATAATCCTGTCTGACCAGTAAACTCAGGCAAAAATGTATGCTGATAAATTTGAATACATTTTTATTAAGTTTTAAAACCAGTTTATTTGTCAAAGTTTTTTTAAGTTATGTGAACTAAAAGACATTTGGCTTAATTACTATATATTTTATGTAAGCGCTCATTTATTTAAGCCAATCTAAATAGAATTCCTTAAGGGATTTCTGGCCAAGTACACCAGATTTTACTATGTAGACATAACATACAACATAATACATGTGCATATGCATAAGCACACCTAAACATATATACAGAAACACAAAAATTTGGAGGTAAAGCGGCATCTATGTCAGTTAAAAAAATTTTTTTTTACCTTCCCCCCACCTTTGACTCAGTCTTAGATGAGTTTAGGGTTAAATTTTCAGTGTTTACATTTTTAGCTAGGGCTGGCCGAATTCTATAAGAAAAAGAAACTTTCCAAGTGGTGTTCAATTTTCAGTGACAAGTGTGTCTTTTGTTTGCCAGTCTGATTTGTTTAACTAGTCAGCATGGCCGGGAAATTGTCTAGTGGGTTTTTGGTTTTTTGTTTTCAGCCCCTGCATGGCAGAGAAAGCAGTTTTTATGCTGGACAGGGATACTTTATGTTGCTACTTTGAGCTCAAGATTTTCAAGTGTTTGATCTGAGATCCTAACTTTTATGAACACTATATAGTTCTTTTTCTTTTAGACTATGAATCCTTCAGTTAACTGTTGTTTTTACCCTAAACGATTGTTAGGCAAACCTAAGTTTACATTTCCAAAAGATACCTAAGTCTTAGTTGTCATGGAGCTGTTATACTTTGTAAAGCTATTAATTTGAAAGTCCCTTAAGACTTTTTTTTTTTTTTAACTTAACTGGAATTCCTTAAGCAGTGAGTTTCATATTACTGTAACTGAGCAAGTGCAAAATTATCACTGAGACAAAGACTTGGCTAAATTACAGGGCTTTTTGCTGGGGGCCACTTGGCTAAATTACAGGTTTTTTTGTGTTTTTTTAATGCATGGCCCCGAAAGGGGGGTGTCAAGACCTTTTATGCCTGTAAACTACCTGTTGGGCAGGGGTGAGGGTAAAGGGCTTTGGATATTGAGAGGGCTAGTGGACTTTGGACATTCCGTAAACCACCTCCTGGGCGGGGGTGAGGGTGAGCGGCTTTGACTTTCCGATTGCTACTTAAGTGGTTTACAGAAGTTAAGATAAGCATTAGATTATACATTGTCTGGGTAGGGTGGAACTTACAGACCTTAGTTACTTATTACAAGTTGCAGGGGCCAAGATGGCGTGGGTTTGGACTGCTTGCCTGTCACATTAGAGTTACAGAGAGCAGTTTCAATGGAAAGCCAAGGTATGGTTGGGGTATGCAGTTTATGGGGTGATTACTATGTCACATTCCCCTCTTGTTTTATTTGCAGGAATTGAATTATTGATTCCTTTAACAGGCTAGTATTGTTTGTTTTAAGGGCCCATATTGAGACCTTAATATTATTAATTTTATGGAATTTATCCTAGATTTAATGAATCTGAGCAGTTGATTTAGGAGGCAGGGGCCAAACAGTCCCAGTAGGAGTAGGGCCAGAGGTCCTACCAGGCCCGTAAGGAGAGAAGTGAGCTAAGGGGACTAGGAAAACATTTTTTGATACTAACTTTTTGAAGCCTCTTGAAGTTGTTTTCTGGTTTTGAGATTTTATCTGACCAGGGAGAGGCTTTCTTGGATGAGGCCTGACCTATTAGCATAGAAGCAACATTGTTCATTAAGGGCGGCACATAACCTCCCTTGTTTTAAGAATAACAAATTTAGTCTTCGCCTGTTTTGGAGGACCATTTTAGCTAAAGACTTAACCTGATTAGTGAGGTGGAAAATGGAATTTTCTAGGTGGCTTAAATTAGGATTTATGTGCTGAGAGAGAGTTTTAAAATTTTGGTCCCCAGTTATAAGAGCTAATATTTCAACTGTGGTGGAGCCAGTAATACCTAATTTAACCAGTAGAGGGATGACGATAGGGACTTGCTTCCATCAGGCAGTAATAATATTTGATGGGGCCAGGAGGTTAAGTTCCTGTTGGCCATTATAAATGTTGACCCTGGGGAGGATGTGTACTGGGGTGCAGAGTATGGGAGCAGAGCCGCTGAACTGGTATGTGGAAATGCAGTTGGTGAGGCCAAAAGTGCAGTCTGAGTGGTATCTGGGGCCCAATAGTAAAGGTTTTTACCATTAAAGTTTACATTGTGGGAGACATTACAATAGTGCCCATAGGGAGAACCTGCAAGGGTGTAATTTGGGGAGTGGTAGCAGTGCCCAGACCCTTCTATGTCTCCCAGGGTTAAATGGAGTGTGGATTGGGAGCATGAAGAATTGGACAGGTTGGCAGGTAATTGGGAAACCAACCCGGTATAAAATGGTGGTTGAGTTTAGACAGAGCCAACAGTTCTTTCCTAAATCTGGGTTAGATTTGCTGAGGAGGTGGTGAGCCGAGGACAACAAGGTTAGCAGAGTTGTGTCCTTTTTGAGCTGAGTTGGTGTTGTAGGGGAAAGTTGTTGTTGGGAGTATTGATTGTTTGGATGAGGGGGCTTTATATTTTTAGGGGGGCTTCTTGTTGCTGTATGACCTGAGCGATGGATCCTATAGGGCGGTTGGGTTTGGGCGGGGTTATGCGCGGGATAGTAAAGATGTTTGCCATGTCCCATCCACGCATATATACCCTGAGACCCCAGGTTTGCCTTGTTGTCCATCTACCATCTGGGGTAATTATGGTTATCCTGAGTGGGTTACAAGACCCGGTGTAGCATGGGGATGGGGGAGAGTCTTGGTTAAAAGAGATGAAGGAGTCTATGTTTTTGGTGTACTCTGATATAGTGGAGATAGTTTTACAACCTTAATGGGGGCAGAAGAATTCATTTAAGTTTTCACAGTTCTATTTTTTTTGTGGGGTGGATTCCAGGCACAGATATAATCCCATGGTCTGGAGTTGTTGCTGTGCCCCTGAACTGCTGTACCCGGCTGCACCTCCACTTGTTCTGAAATTTAGGTTTGGACCCAGGAAGGCACAGAGGTTTAGGGAGAAGGTCATGGGGTACTCCAGGGTTAATTTGGCTAGGGTGGATCCCTTCCCGGTTAAGGAACTAACGTATTCTTCAGTGGAGCCCTTGGTGAGGGCCTATTGATAGGAGGTGGGTTCTAAGCGGGGGGTTGCTATAGGGATTTACAGCACGGATTAGGGTGGCAAGGGTGGTGACCGTGAAGAGCACACAAGTTTTAGCTTTAGTGAATTGGGGGATGAGTGTTTGACGCTGCATTGTCTTACCGGTGGGGCAGTTTTGACGTGTGTGAGATGAATTTAGGCTGTTAGTCTGTCCACCTTGAGTGTGGTGGGTGTGGTCAGGATAACCATGTAGGGTTCCTTCTAACGGCGGGGGGGCCGGCGGGGGGGTCAGAAGTGGCGAATTTTTTAACTAGGGCAGAGTTTACAGGCTGGAAGGGGTGTGTCGGCTAGTCTGCGAGGTCCAGTGGGGTGGGATGGGTGTTTTTAATGAGCTGGTGTATTTGGGATTAAACAGACTGGAGCACTTGTAAGGACTTAAGGAATGTATAGTTATGGACTTTAGCATGCAGGGTATCTGCGGGTCTGGGGAGTAAGGGAGGGGCCCTGCCAAACATGAGTTTAAAGGGGGAGAAGCCTTTCTGTTAGGGTGTGCATTGGACGTGGAGGAGGACAAAAGGAAGCAGGCTGACCCAGTTTTTACTGGTTTTTAAGGTAAACTTTGTCAGGGTTTCTTTTCAGGTCTGGTTTATTTGTTTGACTTGTCCTGAACTTTAGGGATGATAGGCACAGTGTAATTTCCAGAATATACCCAGGGCCTTGGCTAGGCCCTGAGAAATTTGTGCAGTAAAGGTGGGCCTATTGTCTGACCCCAGCGTTAGAGGGAGGCCAAACTGAGGAACAAGGTCCCATAATAGTTTTTTTGTGACCACCAAAGCAGTTTTGGACTTAGTGGGGAAGGCCTCAACCTATCCAGAGAAGGTGTCTATTAACACTGGGAGGTATTTATAGCCATTTGCTGGGGGTTTTATTTTAGCAAAATTTACTTCCCAGTGCTCCCCAGGGCTAGTCCCTCTGAGTCTTACTTTTACCTGGCTAGACCTGTTCCCTTCCGGATTTACTCCGGCACATACATTACACCGAGTAGTAATTTCTTTGATAAGTTCATGTAAGTGGGGAATGTAGTATTTGGCTTTTAGCAGTTTAGTTAGTTTGGTCTGTCCTAAGTGAGTGGCCTGGTGTGTGTCCTTAACTAGAGCTTGTCTTAGCGCCTTGGGGACCACAATCCTTTGGTCTGGCAGTATCTGCCATCCTGTGGAGTCCTGTGTGGCACCCTGTTCCTTTGCAAAGTCCTTTTTACCTGAGGAGTACATGGGAGTAGGGGACAACTGGGGTGGGCAGGGTTGCAAGGAGGGTCAGTGGTTTCACTGGCCCCATGGCTGCCTGCCTGGCCTGTAAGTTAGCAGACCTGTTTCCCCTTGCCTCTGGTGAATCCCCCTTTTGGTGTCTCTTGCAATGGACTAGTGCCACAGTTTTAGGCTTTTATATAGCCTCCAGCAGGGCTAGAATTTCCTCTTTACTTTTAATAGCTTTTTCTTTTGAGGTAAGTAGTTCTCTTTTTTTATATATTGCTTTATGTACATGAGCTGTAGTGAAGGCATAATGGCTGTCGGTATAAATAGTGACAGTTTTTCCCTCTGCCCAGTTTAAGACTTTTATCAGGGCTATAAGTTCAGCCCTTCGCCTGAAGTTCCATGAGGAAGGGCATGGACCCAGATGACCCGCTCTAGGGTGACTGCAGCTGCTCCCGCATAGCTGACTCTGTTGACCATAAAATTGCTGCCATCCATATACAGTACCTCTTCTGGGTTCCATAAGGGGAAGTCGTTGAGGTCTGATCGAGCTGTTTGGATGATATCTATTATTTGTTGACAGTTATGTATGGGTTCTTCTGGCTCGCTGTTAGGCAGCAGCGTGGCTGGATTTAGGACTGTACTTTTCAGGAACTTGATGTGGGGCTGGTCCAAGAGTAGAACCTGATACTGTACTATGCGGGCATTAGGCATTCACTTTCCTGGAGCCCCACGGAGTAGTGATTCTACCGCATGGGGTGCTACTAGGTTTAATTTCTGCCCCAGAGTTAGTTTGTCCGCTTTTTTTACCAACAGGGCTGTTGCTGCCACGGACTGAAGGCAGGGTGGCCACCCAGAGGCTACAGGATTAAGTTTTTTTCATAGGTAGGCGACCGGCCTAGACCATGGTCCTAATGTCTGGGTGAGAACCCCCTTCATGATTCCTTGTTTTTTATGTACAAACAACCAGAAGGGTTTCGAAATAATCTGGCAAGGCCAGAGCAGAGGCCGAGGTTAGAGCGGCTTTAAGTATATTAAAAGCCTGTTGTTTTACTACTGTCTAAATTAGGGATTGATTCCCTCCTGTGCAGGTATATAGAGGCTTGGCTATTTTAGCAAAACTTAAAATTTATACCCTATAGTACCCTACCGCCCTAAGGAACTTCTGAACTTGGTGTTTTGTGGTAGGGGTGGGTATCCGTAGTACTGCTTGGATTTGGCTGGGCACCAGTACCCAGTTGCCTTTTTTTATGATATAGCCCAGGTAAGTAACCTTTTATTGACAGAGTTAGGCCTTTTTGGTTGAGACTTGATATTTTAGAGTTTGTAGGGTTAAACAGTAACGTCTGGGTGGCTTTTTTGCAGGCCTCTTGGGTTTTTGAGGCCAGAAGTAAGTTATTTACATATTGGAATAGAGCATACTTAGGGAACTCGGCCTGGAAGGTGGCAAGATCCTGGCTAAGTGCCTTATTAAATAGGGTGGGAGAGTTTTTGAATCCCTGAGGCAGCTGGGTTCATGTGAGTTGCCCTGAGACCCCAGTGTTCAGGTCCGTCTACTTAAAGGCAAATATGGGTTTGCTGATGGGTCCAGTGGGATGCAAAAGAATGCATCCTTGAGGTCCAGGGTAGTATAGTAATGGTGGTTTGGGTTCAGAAGGCTTAGGAGGGTATATGGATTTGGGACCATGGAGTGGACAGTTTTTACTCTTTTATTTACTTTCCTTAAGTCCTGTACTGGCCGGTAATCCTTTGTGCTAGGTTTTAGAACAGGGAGCAGAGGGGTGTTCCAGGGTGACTTACAGGTGGTGAGAATTCCTCCTTCTAGGAGTTTGGTTATGTGTGGAGCAATTCCTTGCCTGGCTTCCTGACTTATTGGGTATTGCCGTACCTGGACCGGAGCTGCCGTTGCCAACAGTTGGACCACAATTGGGGTACAGTGTTTTGCCAGACCTGGGGTATTGGTCTTAGCCAACACTCCAGGTACACTCTCCTGGAATTGGCGGAGGAGGTCTGATGTTGATGCCTGATTTGTTCCTGGTGATAAAGCTTTCTGCAAGAGATACTTGTTTGACAGAGCACAAGTGGTGAGGATTTGCTGAGGTGCTTTTGATAACGGAGGGCAAAGAGGGGATAGAGAGGCAGGCCTGATTTTCACAGAAGGAGATGGTTGCTTGAAGTTTATGATGTAGGTCCCGCCCTAATAGTGGGTAAGGGCATTCTGGAAGAACTAAGAAGGAATGGGTAACAGTGCCATTTCCTAAGTTAACGAATCGATTTGTGGTCTGTGAGCTTGTTGTGGTTTTTTTTTGTGGCTCCCTGGATGACTGTTTTTTTTATTGGATAGTGGACCCAGAGGCTGAGTAAGGACTGGGTAGGCCACCCGGCTGTTTACTAAAAGACTGATAGGTTTGCCTTTAATTTTTCAAGTAACCCTGGGCTCATGGGGGCTTAACAAATAAGAGCCCTGGCCCTGTTAATTCTGCTCTTTTAAATTGAGGATAGCCCTTGGTGGTTTTTTTGAGCAATTACTCGTCTGTTTTCCTCCGGGCATTTATTTTTCCAGTGTCCCACTTTTTTACGATACACACATTGATTTCTTCCTAACGGGGACCCCAGGGCTCTTTTGCAAGGCCCCTGCCCTCATGGAATGACTTGTGTCTCCTGAAGGGCTGCTATTACTGCCTTAGTAACTTTTTTGTCTTGTATGGCTTCAGGAGTATTTTTGTTATTAAAAACCTGGGCAATTTTCAGCAATTGGGTTAAATTTATTCCCTGGAATTCATTAGTTTTTGTAACTTTTTCCTGTTATTTGTGACTGACTGGGAGACAAAAGCTACGTTAATGGCACATTGATTTTCCAGGGCCTCAGGGTCTATAGGAGTATAGGTACGGTAGGCCTCTTGTAGGCGTTCCAGGAAAGAAGCCAACGACTCCTGTGGACCTGAGTCACTGTTTTTACTTTGGAGAGGTTGATGGGCCTGCCCCCTTAACCCCTGCTAAAAAATACTGGTGAAAAGTATTCAGAGCCTGGTGACCGCCTGAGGTGTTGGGGTCCCATTGGGGTCAGGTAGAGGGAAAAACCTTTTTAATTTGGTCCCGGTTTTCTTCTACTGTTTCCCCGCTGTACCTATGATGGCTTTCAGGGCTTCCTGTTTAATTCTACCTCTTTCCTCTGTGGTGAACAGAATTAGTAATAATTGTTGGCAGTCATCCCAAGTGGGGTGATGAGTCTGGAGTACAGATTCCAAGAGCCCTGTCAAAGCCTGGGGCTCCTCAGAGAACGGGGGATGTTGAGCTTTCCAGTTATGTTAGTCACTTGACGAGAAGTGGGTGTGAACAAAGAATGGGTGACCCCAATTGTCTCCTCCTGTTGGGGGAGCCTCTTGGAGAGGAAGGACCACAGGTGGGTGTGGAGCCCCGCTGCAAGTGTGCAAGGGGGGCAAGGGTTGGTTACTGGTACTGTCTTGGGGAGAATGCCGAGGCCCCGACTTGGGGGAGCCTCGAGTATGGTGGAGGTAATTTTTGATTTTTTTTTGCCAGGGAAGGGAGTATGGCTGGCGCCAAAGGCACTTTCTTGGGGCCTGCCAGCATAACTTGTAACCCAGCATGCTTTATGCAACGTGTGAGCCAAGAGTTGGGGCTGTTGAATAAGCCTAGCCACTGGTTAATATATGGAAACTGATCTGGGTGCCCAGGGGAACCTGTCATTACATTCCATACAGCCTGGGTTACCTTGGGATCATATGTTCTGGTGTCTGGCCACCCTACCCCAAACGATGGCCATTCCAATTTACACAGGGTGCGGAGTTTTTTGGGGGTTGGTTTTACCCCATATTGGCCTGAAAATCCAGCCTTGAAATTGGACGTTATGCACTGGAGGGGGTTGCAGGGCTGGGAACCAGACGATTCTATCTAGTTTCTTTTTTTAACCTACCAGTTGTTACCCTGACCTGTTTGCCTTTATAGTACTTCAGTTCTGGAAAGCATTGTACTCATGCCTTGCTCTTTCCAGCACCAGTTTAAGTAGGCCTCTGCAGCAAGGTCTTGTAAGGAGGGGGCAACAAGTTGATAGGATTATCCCTGGCTCGAGGCAAGGAGATGGGCGGAAGCAGCCAGGGGTGTGGGTCGATGTTACCCTTGTGGGACCACAGCAGTGAATGGTAAGCTTTTAGGAGATAAAAACTGCTTTGGTAGGATTTTCCCTTAGATGTGCCCTGAAGTCCAAGAGCTTAGGGAAGGTTGGAAAATGACGAAACAAATGAACAAAAGGGCCAGCAAATTAACCAGGTATGAATTTTGAATTCACCTCGGCTTAAAGAGATTATAGAACTTTTGCCAATCAGTTTGTATTGTACCATGGCAACCTACTTTCCAACAGTCAGGATGGTGCCACAATGCCGAATTGGGGTGTGTACCGGAACAAGTTCAGTAGCAACACCGAATCTCCTTTTGGCAAAAGAAGCAATTACTCCTTTCCATTCTAGGTGGACAATAAGACTCAGTAATTCCTTTCCTAGCGCCTGGCTCCTAAGGATGGAGAAAAACTACATTCAAGCCGCTGAGGGCAGAATTTTCTTTCAGACATTAGAAGAGGGGCTGTGCAGAAGGGGAGGGGCTGGGGAACTGCTGAGTTTGATAGTTCCTGCAGGGGGTCGTGCTAGAGATCTGCTGAGATAGCTCCTGGACGGGGGGTCATGCTGGGGAACTGCTGAGATGGTGAGAGATGGAGGGTTAGAGACCTGCTGAGATGGAAAGTTGGAGGGGGTCCTGCTGGGAGACTGGGGAACTTGAGGCAGCAGCAGGGTTTTAAAATGGAGTAAGTTCTGTCATTCCCTAGTATCTGACTTTAAGATTCTAGAAAAAGCTACAGCTGAGTCGCCGGGGGCAGAATTGCCTCCCGGATATTAAAAGGAGGGGCTTAATGGTGAATGAGGAAGAGGAAGGAGAATAAAGTTATTTCTAGGGGTATAAAATCAGTGAAAGTCCCTTGCAACCAATGGTCATTTAACCAATTGAGAACGTCGTCTGGCCTTAGTGAGGCAGGCCTGAACCACTGCAGATTAGTTAATAAGCACCTCAGAAAACTAGAGAATCTACAATAAAGACAGGACTACATGAAAGGTAGACAGACACAGGGTGGGTGTCCCCCATGGGAGACCAATCTGATCCCTGCCCGGCCATGACCTTGAAGAGATATTCAGAGCATCTTGGCTAAGGTGTACCCATATAAACCCCGGGCCTGGTCACTGCAGAGGTGAATCACCGTTATGCCCTATGATGTCTTCATGGAACCGCGGGTGAAAGCCCACACAGGTCCCGTAACTTGCCCGCCATGGGACCACACATATACCCACTCACTCTCTCACTCACACTGAGATTATGGAAGACAGCTGAAAACTGAATTACCTGAGCCTCCAGTGATGTCTCACGGTAGGCTTGCCTAGTTAGAGATTAACCACCGCGTCCGGTCTCCTGACCTAGGCTCCTGACGGACTGGCCCCTCCGATTTCCAGACCTGACTTACCTCCGGAGGTTCCCAGGACCCTGAGGAATTTTGGGTGAATGTCAGCTGGGTAGTTGCCCATCCAACACGGGGCTGGAACTCTGGGGCCCTGGAATGTCTCGGGGTGCCTCCCATAGAGGTCCCCGAGGTGGGGGGCAGCCACTCAGGTGAGACTCCAGGGATTTTGTCTCAGTGATGATGGAAAAAACATCTCACTGGGGCCTCCAAATGTTGTAACTGAGCGAGCACGAAATAACCACTGAGACAAAGACTAGGCCAAATTACAGGGTCTTTATTGCCAGCGGCCACAGACGACTCGTGTCTCTTTAACCCATGGCCCCGAAAGGAGGGTGTCAAGACCTTTTATGCCCATAAACTAACTCCTGGGCGGGGGTGAGGGCGACAGGCTTTGGACATTCCGAGGGCCAGTGGACTTCGGACAGTCCATAAACCACCTCCTGGGGGGGGGGGTGAGGGTGAGGGGCTTGGGACATTCCGATTGTTACTTAGTGGTTTACATAAGTCAAGATAAGTGATAGATTATACACTGTCTGGGTAGGTGACATTTACAGATCTTAGTTATTTATTACAAGTTGCAGGGGCCAAGATGGCGTGGGTTTGGACTGCTTGCCTGTCATGTTAGGGTTACAGAGAGCAGTTTCAACGGAAAGCCGAGGTATGGTCGACATATGCAGTTTATGAGGCGATTACCATGTCACAATATCATCAGTAGGAAAATCAGCAAAATGAAAGTAAGAAGAAAAAACAAATACAGCTAGATAGAGAAGGTATAAGGCTTTACTTGTCAGCTTAATATTTGCAGGGTTTGTGTTTGTTTTGTTTTTTTTAAGAGAGTTTGAATAATGACCATTTGAGTTTTGGATTTTCCTGGACATACTTGGGCTATCAGTTAAAAAATGAGAATAGGCCATACAATGTAGCCTCAAAAGTCCCCTGGAACCTGACATGCCTTAATGTTTGGGAATTCTATTCCTTTTCTTAGTAATCTCTCAAAAGTAAGGAAAAATCTCATAAATTCTGTCAGGGAATGTCAGGACTGGTGTTTTAGGTGATGGTGACTGCCCTACTGGCTTTTAATTAATCATTCTGTATCCATCAGGCTACAAGGATCAATAATAAAAGTGATCCCAGTCTGTGATTGGTCATGCAGTTCCTGGGCATATGTCATCACTGAGATTGTGTTATTTGCATCCAGTAGTACTGAATATTAAATGCATTTAATAAAGAGATCTTCCACCCAGGCTTTGTGTGGGCAACAAGGCTGTTTTATTTCACGCTTGGGTGCAAGCGGGCTGAATCTGAGAAAGGACTGGCGAAGGGAGTAGGGGTGGGAATTGGTTTTATAGGTTGGGGCAATTTTTTGGGGGGCAGGGGTGTTATAGAGTAAGATTAGTTACAATGGTGGTAGTAGGAGCAAGGAGTATACATTACCATAAGTTCAGTTACAGTGGCAGGTGGGGTAAAAGTGGTTAAAATGTTAGGGTGTGGCAGACAGGTATTCACAGAGCAAGAACAGTTAAGATGGCATTGTCATAATAACAGTTAAGATGGCAGGGTGGGGAGAGAAGCTCACTGTCTCAGGGAAGCTCTGCTGGGTCATCAGGGATAATGGCTAAGGTTGGGTGAGGGCAGATCAGCCAAGGCAGGCAGGACTTCAGACTTTCTGGATCCAGGCTTGCACTTGGAGGCCTGACAGTAAGGTTGTGATTGGTCTTTGCAGTTTTTGTAGTCTTCTGTGATAGATTTTGTTATCAGGGATTTATGCATGAGACCACTCTCTTTATGACCTTTTCTGGCTCTATTAGGGTTTTTTGTTTGTTTGTTTTTAAACACAGGTGACTCCACTTTTATTTGGACAACTTTCAAGTTGTATAGAATTTGGAAAATATGAAAAAACAAAGTTTTTATTTTTTATTTTACAAAATTTGAATTATTTCACATAAATGTTGCTTCTTTTTTAAAAAATCTTATCTTGGAGTATTTATCATGATGTTAAATATTCTTTTAAAATGATATTCTTCATGATTATATAATGTTCTTTTAGATTGCTAGACTGTAGTGACAGTTATCTTTTAAGATGATACTGTGAGCCACTTGACTCTTTCTTTAGGGGAAGATTAATGTTGATTATAAGTGTCTAATTCCCCACCCCACATTTTTTTTTTTTTTTTTTTTTTTTTTAGCTTTTCTGTGTACCTTTCTGTTGTTTTGTTTTCCTGGAAAAGTGGAGTAATATTGTATCACATTTGTATAAAGTAGTATTTCCTTAAATAGATTCCTTGGATTACTCATTTTCTTAGATGCCCTATTAAGAAATGACTTAGTTGATAAATAGTGTATAATCCTGTTGGCTCACAGTAAACATTAGCAAATTGAGGACTTAGAAACTAAGAATCTTGCAGATACCAAATCTCTTTATTTACTTAATATTTTTCCCTGGGGGATTTGACAATAGAATGGAGATTGATCTTTTGATGAAAATATTCCTACACTGTGTTTTATGGTACTCTCATTTTCTTGGTCTGCAGTAAGAAATCCATATTTCCTATAGATAAATATTCATATCTTCAGTAATTCAACTTCTTGGTGAACAATCTAGTTATATAATCTGCTTATACCACAGTCATTAACACATTTCCTCATGGTGTTTACATTCTCAATAAATATATATTATATTTTAACCATGTAACTTAAATTTTTTAGCAACTGCTTTATGACCTACTCAGTGGTAACTTTAAAGAAAATAGTCAAACTAGCAGATCTCCCTGCTTATTCTAGTGATGATTTCCATACACATAATTTCTTCCACTCCCACATCCTACATTATCCCTGGAATTGAAATGAGTACAAGACTATCAAAATCATTTACTGTAATTTTATAAAATGAATCTTATAACTTAGTTTTAGTGAGATCTGTTTCTGATGGTGAATCATTGTATAAATGGGTTTTTGTTCTGATAGCTTTCTTTTCCTGACTGCATATGTCCTTTTTTTAAAACTCTTGCATTTCATGTTCCTTTTGTTTATTTAAGCCCCTCAATCAATTTTCTTCACTGGGGGAAAAAGTTGTCATCAGTGAAAAGTGGTTATTTTTTAAATTCTCATCCCTGCCATTCCCACTTTATATACTTCCATTTTCTTTTAGAAACTTTAATTTCTCATTTGTCTGGCCCTTACTTTAATCTGTTTATACTCAGCATATTTCTTTTATATGTTTTCATTCTGGTGTTTTGTTTTGTTTTGTTTTGTTTTCTTCAGATGGAGTCTCACTTTGTTGCTCAGGCTAGAGTGCAGTGGCATGATCTCAGCTCACTCCTCTGCCTCCCGGGTTCAAGCAATTCTCCTGCCTCAGCCTCTAAGTAGCTGGGATTACAGGCATATACCACCATGCCCAACTAATTTTTGTATTTTTAATAGAGATGGGGTTTCACCTTGTTGGCCAGGCTGGTATTGAACTCCTGACCTCAGCTGATCAGCCTTCCTTGGCCTCCCAAAGTGCTGGGATTACAGGTGTGAGCCACTGTGCCCATTCTTCAGTCTGTTTAAGCCTCCTTCATTCTTTGTATACTTTGTTCCTTTCTCTCGTTTAATCACTGCCTCAATTTAGCTATCCCCAAATACTATACAGCTCTTTCTCATGCAATTGTCTTACCTTAGTTCTTACTCTTGTAAAATGTGTTACATAAAAATATTTTTCACATAGTAATCTGGCAAATCAGATCAAAGTATAGTAATCAACCTAAACTTCTAAATGACAATTGTAGGAAGAGCATTGGACAAGGAATCACAAAAGCTGGCTTCTCATTCCTTTTCTATAATCTTATATGGCCTTATTTGTTAAATGGAGAACATGACCTATCATTCCTAAGATGGCTTTTAAAATGAAGAGATTACTATGTTTGAAAATTTTTTTTAATTCTCTTAATAAAAAGTTAAGACAGTGTTTATGGAAGTCAGATAACATTAAAAAGATTGAATAGCTTTTAATCAGATACCTTTTAAGGAGGACAGTGTGAGTCTCATGAGTAGGAAATAGCTAAAATGGTAGGGTGTGGGGGGGGTGGCATTTCAGAGAAGGAACATCATATACAGAAAGGAATTATGAAATAAGATGATTAATATGGATTACTATAAGTAATTTAGTATGGCTAGAGTGTAGGATGTCCATGGAGGAGTATCAGGAGATAGGATTAGGAAATATGGATGTGCTTGAATGTTTGATGAAAAGATAATGGAGAATTACTTAAAAACTTAAAGGAATGATATAAACTTTGCATTTCCAGAAGTTTATTCTTATACTATTGTAGATGAAAGATGGGGACATGGCAGGGGAGGCAAACTGGAGTTGGGGATACTTGAAGAAGCCGTTGCATTTAACAAAGGTCAGAACTGAGAACTTGAAGTAACATGAATATATAAGGGAAAAAGATACGTGCAAAAGACAATAGTGAAATGGAATCTATGGACCTATGTTTTGATTAAATGTGGATGGCAGGGAGCTATTTACTAAAAGAGAAAATTTTATAATTATTCTAGGGCTTCTGTTTTAAATGGATTTCCTGCCATTCACTGAGATAGAGACCAAAGTGAATTTAAAGGAAAGGGTAAATTTGATTTTGATTTTGTTAAATTTGAGATATTCAGCATATATCCAAGTGCAAATGTTTTGTTTTCTGTTGCATAAAAGGAGAGGATTGGGGACTTGTCTCTGTGGTAAATGAAGCCTTGGGCTTAGATCAGATCACCCAAAGCAGCATATGGCTAACTCTCTTTGTTAACACCCTATTTTAAAAATCTACCCCTTGAGAAATACACAGTTCTTCAGAAACCTTGATACCCATGGCTCCCCTTTGAGTCCTATTTATGGTCCTTGTAGTTAATCCCAAGTCTGAGTCTTTGGTGAAAACCTATCTTTTCACAATCTGCCATAAGAATCCCTAGGCCACTGTTTTACCACTTCTTTATTGTTCTCATAACTCTAAGTAAAACTTCAAATGTTTTTTATTACTCTAAAGCTATATTACCAATCTAATCCAAATACACTTTTAACCTAATAGAGTCTTAGTAATAGCAGTCATTATTTTTATTTTTCTAAACTGGAGCTTACTATAAATTGGGTATAAAATGCTTTTCATTAGTTTATCCTCATGAAACTTATATGCTATTATAACATTATAAATTCAGTTTATTGTAGTAGCACACCTGGAAATTCCCTCTTGGTATTTAACTGTAAAGTCAATTATTTAAATATATTTACTTGGCAGCTTTAGAACTTGAGGCTTTCTCAAAGTATAACCTTACATTGTGAGTTCCCTCCCATTCTTCTTACTCCCTCCTTTGTAATACTTTGGCCTTGAGGAATTCTGTGAGTTGTGCTTTAGCTTCTGCTCATATGACATTATAACCTGGTTTCTTGATTTACCCTTCTTTCAAGTTTCTCTGGCCTGATTGCCCAGTTTTCCTTTTCTTTTTCTATATCTGGCAGTGTCATAACTAAGCTGCCTCCTTGCCACTGGGAGGTCAAATGGAGTGAGGACACAGGGCTTCAGGGACAGAATGAGTGCTGGAAGAACTCTAAGGGCTATTGTGATGGATATGATATGACTCCTGCCTCAGCTCCCGCAGATACACTTTAAAGTAGTAATTGCCCATCATATATGGGTCCTTCAAAATTCAAGGACTGCCAGCTGCCTTTAATTTGTAGGCGTTATTAAACATTTTCATGACTGCACCTAGATGTGAAGGAGGAGAAAGATGTTGAATTGATTCCTGCAAACATTTAAAAGGAGTGTGGTTAAAATGTCAATAGTAGTCTGGCTACAGATAGTGAAGAGTCTACCTTTTTTGAAAAAAGAAGACTCCTGATCACAGTGCATGGTTTTTAGTCTTGTTTTTTGTTTGTTTGTTTGTTTTTAACAAGTAGCCATGTATTTGGATATGCAAACATCAACCTCTGACTACTTCTTAATGCCGTTTTAAAATTGTTTCAAGAGTGTTTACAGATATCTGAGAATATCCTCAGTTCACAGATCAGTATACATTTTGAGATACAGTGTAATGCTAGTGCAAAAAATATATGAAATGAAGTTAAAACTTTGTAGTTTGTATAAGTTAGAATAGCTATTATTAAAAAGTAAAAATATAACAGATGGTAGTGAGGTTGCAGAGAAAAGGGAATGCTTATACATTGCTGGTGGGAATGTAAATAGTTCAGCCATTGTGGAAATTAGTTTGGTAATTTTACGAAGAATTTAAAAAAGGACTGCCATTCTACCCAGAAATCGTATTATTGGATATGTACCCAAAAAACAGAAATTATGCTACCATAAAGACACAAAGACACACACACACAGACACGTGCTCAGTACATATACACCATGGAATACTACACAGTCATAAAAATGGATGAGATTATGTCCTTTGCAGCAACATAGATGGAGCTGTAGGTCATTATCCTAAGCAAACTAACTCAGGAACAACAAACCGAAGACCACACATTCTCACTTAAGTGGGAGCTGCCAGGCATGGTGGCTCACGCCTGTAATCCCAGCCCTTGAGGAAGCTGAGGTAGGTAGATCACTTGAGTCCAGGAGTTCAAGACCAGCCTGGCCAACATAGCAAAACCCCGTGACTACTAAAAAATACAAAAATTAGCTGGACGTTGGAGCGTACACATGTAATCCTAGCTGCTTGTGAGGCTGTGGCATGAGAATGGCTTGGACCCAGGAGGCAGAGGTTGCAGTGAGCTGATATTGCACCACTTCACTCCAGCCTAGTTGAAAGAATGAGACTCTGTCTCAAAAAATAAAAAATGAAATAAAAAACATATATATAGGTATATATAGGTAAATATATATATAAATGTGAGAGCCAAACATTGAGTACATATGGACCCAATGAAGAGAACAACAGACACTGGGACCTACTTGAGAAGAGAGTGGGGGAGGAAGCTGAGTATTGGAAACTACGTGTCAGGTACTATGCTTATTACCTGAGTTACTGAACAATCTTTACACTGAATCCCCATGACATGCCATTTACCTATATAACAAACCTACACAGGTACCCTAAACCTAAAATAAAAGTTTAAGACATAAAAAAATACACTTTATTTATTGGACAGTGGTTTTTTAGTGATAAAGTACAAATTTGTCCTTTGCTTTTTTATGTCAAGGAAAAATGGTAGTTCCCAGATACTTACATTCTAAACCTATATAGAAATCTGCATGCTAGCAGGTAAAAAGAATTCTTGTTAGATTTTTCTAAATTGTAAGTCAGATTTATGTGAAAAATCAGGTTATATTTTTTCCTTTTATTTCTTTGGTAATAGCAATGAAAATACTGTTTTAAAATTCTGGATTCATGTTTAGTACAGCTATTCTCCCAGTTTACTGGCTTTAATCCATGGAAAGTATCGTTTGAGTGCAAGAGTTAGCATTGTTTTATTTTGTTTTCCTCTTGCCCCTGACATTCTACTCTGATATTAAGCCATTATTTTATAGTTAAATGAGATATGCATGGGTGATTTGCAATTAACTGCTCGCCTCCACACATACAAATACCTCGGCTTCATATCTAATCATGATGCATGCCTTATGCCAGACTCATGCTGTTATCCCAGTACCAGCAGATGGTGGGCCTAGACCCCTGGGGCAGTATGACCCAGTGTTCTAAGGTTATGTATTTTCTGGTAGCAATGGTCAGAGAAGGAAAGATTTTAACATGGCAAATTAAGTTTATCTCTTTATGGCTTTTGGCTTTTTAAAAAAAGGATCTTAGATGTCCCATTTTCAAGTGATACCTTAAAAACTTTTTTTTTTAGTCCAATAAAATAAAAGCACAAACTAGAGTGTTACCATTCTTTAACTCCAAATCCTGGTAGTCAGGGGGTATATGGAACAGTGGTTTTTCACTTTCCTCAAACCCATGGTTAGAAATACATTTTACATACAGTACATATATGCTTACAGGCACATATGCATCTGCATACACATAATTCAAACCAAAATTTCAGTAATAGTGTTTGACCTTACCATGTGCAATTTTTTTCTCTTCTTTTTTGTTGTTGTAGATGTTGTTAATTCTTTCTCTCTTTTTAACCAGTTTCTGGTCTTCATTCCCCAAGTAGATTTTAGTGCTCACTAATGGATTGGGATCCACAGTTTGAAAAACTGTTAAACAATCAGTACTTGTTATAAAGAAATATGTTATTTACTTTTTTGTGGACTTTCTCAAATTATTAAAAATGATTTGCCTACTCTTTACTGATCACGGCAACTGCCATTTAGTTAACAAGAAACTTTTAGGGTTTTCTGTTATTTGTATGTATATCTAAGGATCTAAAGGGTATGGAGGAGCTACATATAGAAACAAATTTCAATTGAATGTTTTAATGAGCCTTATAACCCTCTAGCTTTAAACACATGCCATTTCTCTTCGTTGTTTACAAATAATTGATTTCCTTGAGCTTTTCTTTATTTTTATCTTATATTTTAATAGGTCCTTCTTTCAATAACATACATGAAGTAGCTTGCTTCCATAGACCCTTTATTTGTATTTTAACAGAAAAGGGAAAGAAGTAGAGGCCTCTTGAATTTCTGTATCCCCAAATACAGTTCACAATACCATTGGTTTTTGTAATGTACTATTTCCTGTTTTCAATAATGGTGGTGTGAATGAGTTGTATGAAAAACATAGGAGTCATGGAACCATATAATCACCTCGACTCTCACTTATATATTCCATATAAAATGATAGGAGGCGAGTTTTTTGCCTATATGATTGCCATTTTTTAAAGTTGCTATGGCATTATAGGGAACCATAGAATTGATATAATCACTCTTAGAATTCAGAAGAGATATAGAAAAAAGCATTTCTATTCTGTTTTTTTTTTTAATTTTATTTTTTATTACATTTTAGGTTTTGGGGTACATGTGAAGAACATACAATATTGTTGCATAGGTACACACGTGGCAGTGTAATTTGTTGCCTTCCTCCCCTTCACCTATATCTGGCATTTCTCCC
>CAUYQU010046140.1:0-52999 GCA_963574635.1 Cheracebus regulus | reverse complement strand
TAGGCTATATGGTATAGCCTATTGCTTCAAAGCTGCTAACCTGTACAGCATGTTACTGTACTGAATACTGTAGGCAATTGTAGTACAAGTGTGTTTGTGTATTTAAACATGGAAAAGGTACAGTAAAAACACAGTATTATATACACACTAGGGTCTGTTGGGGGGGACTAGGGGAGGGACAGCGGGGGATGGGGAGTTGGGGAGGGATAACATGGGGAGAAATGCCAGATATAGGTGATGGGGAGGAAGGCAGCAAACCACATTGCCATATATGTACCTATGCAAACAATCTTGCATGTTCTTCACATGTACCCCAAAACCTAAAATGCAATAAAATACATATTAAAAAACAAAACACAGTATTATAATCTTATGGGACCACTGTCTTATATGCAGTCCTTTTGTTGACCAAAAGGTTATTTTGGCGCACATGACCATGTTCTGAAAAATAGAACAAAACAAGCAAAATAGAAAAAAACAACAACAACTAAAAATATACTCCTTAAGTGGTGAGTAAACCATACAGCTGGAAAGGCATATTCTGTTTCAATTAAAATTGACACAGAAAAGCCAACATCAAAATATAGGCTAGTGAAGTTATTCAGCTTTAAAAGTAGCAGATAATTTGAGTCAAAGTTTTGGAAAAGCATGTTTTGCAAGCTTCTTTCCTTCAATTCAGCTGTACAGATGCCGCAGAAGCAAGAGATCCCAGACTTCAGGGTGGGGAAAACACCAGAAGCCTTAGGAAGGTAGAAGGTTTTTGTATTTCATTGTGGGGAAGAAAAATTGTACCTAGAGTAGAAGGGAGTCAGTTGCCACATTAGGAAATAGGTCAGGGAGGAGCTCTGTTTCCCCACCACCTCCTCTACATGTAATTACAATGTAAGCAAGCAGCAATCAGAAATTACAAAAGCTGGTGGCTCACGCCTGTAATCCCAGCACTTTGGGAGGCTGAGGTGGGCGGATCACGAGGTCAGGAGATCAAGACCATCCTGGCCAAGATTGTGAAACCCCATCTCTACTAAAAATACAAAAATTCGATGGGTGTGTTGGCATACGCCTGTAGTCCCAGCTACTCGAGAGGCTGAGGCAGGAAAATCAGAGGAGGTGGAGGTTGCAGTGAGCCGAGATCACGCCACTGCACTCCAGCCTGGGCAACAGAGGGAGACTGTCCCCCCGCAAAAAAAAAAAAAAAAAGAAGAAAGGAAAAGAAAGAAATCACAGTACCATCTGGGGCGTGGTAGCTCACACCTATAAACCTAGCACTTTAGGAGGCCAAGGCAGGAGGACTGCTTGAGTCCAAAAGTTAGAGACCAGCTTGGGCAACATAGTGAGACTCTGTCTCCACACAAAAAATAAACAAAATTACCTGTGGTAGCACACACCTGAAATCTCAGCTACTTGGGAGGCTGATGTGGGAGGATCACTTAAAGCGAGTTCAAGGCTGTAGTGAGCCATGATGGCACCACTGCAGTCGAGCCTGGGTGACAAAGTGAGATCCTGCCTCAAAAAAGAAAATAAAAGAAATAATAATAGTACCCTGAGCTCAGGTGCTTGCAATTTCCCTGATGGCAGAGTCCTCTGAAGTTGGTGGGAAAAGGTTCTATAGGCAGTAGTTGAGCCCCATTGACAACTTCGGAGTTCCTGTTACCCTAAAAAGCACATCGAGGGGGCACAGGCAAGGGCCTGGAATTTTTGTCCTTCCCAACTAAATGTGATCTACTAAGTAGCTGATAGCCCCCAGGAACATGAGCTCACTGAGAAAAAAAAAATTGACAATTGAGGCATGCACATTAACAGTTAAAAAAAATCGAAGTACTGCATATAACACATGCAGTAGTTGAAATCAAATATTCAATGGATGTGAGAAATTGCACAATGAATACAAAGAATGAACTAGCAACATCCTATGCCAGTAGAGAACAAAACAAGTTTCATTCAATTCTAAGTGGAAAGAAATAGGACATTATAACCAAAGATTTTTCTACTCTGTCACATTTTTCATCATGTATTAAAGGCAACAGACAGACATTCTCAAGCAGGTAAGACATCAAAAAGTACAGCATCCATGAATACTTCTCAAACAGCAGTGAACAATAACCAATCATTCCATGAATTCCAGCCAACTATAGTGTATCAAAAATGAAGTTCTCAGATTTCTTGTGGGTCACATAAACATAAAACTAAAAGTAGAGGACTCAAGGAATTGTAGTTAAGACTGCAAATATTATCAATCTTGATTGCGTAAAATAAAATGTACACCGCTTATTTTTTTTAAGTTGGAGGGATGAAAATAAGTATGTATGCTAACTTACCATTTTTTAAAATTAAGTAGTGAATAAATAGTGTCTACAAGGAAAATGTGTAGTTTAAAAAGTGACTCCAGACACAGGCATTGCATTGTTGGTTTTGGTTTTTTGTTTGTTTTTGTGTGTTTGTTTTTGGGGTGGAGTCTTGCTCTGTCGCCAGGCTGGAGTGCAGTGGTGCAATCTCAGCTCACTGCAATCTCCACCTCCTGGGTTCAAGCTATTCTCCTGCCTCAGCCTCCTGAGTAGCTGGGACTACAGGTGTGCGCCACCACACCCAGATAATTTTTTTTTTTTTTTGAGACAGAATCTTGTTCTGTTGCCAGGCTGGTGTGCAATGGCACAATCTCAGCTCACTGCAACTTCTGCCTCCCAGGTTCAACTGATTCTCCTGCCTCAGCCTCCCGAGTAGCTGGAATTACAGGCATGCACCATCACGCCCAGCTCATTTTTTGTATTTTTTAGTAGAGACAGGGTTTCTCCATGTTGCTCAGGCTGGTCTCGAACTCCCGACCTCAGGTAATCTGCCCGCCTTGGCCTCCCAAGGTGCTAGGATTACTGCACCCAGCCTGCACATTCTTCTTAACTTTGGAGGTACCATTTAGGAAACCATACTCCAAGGGATAAAGAGACATTTATAACTTTAATCATTTTTAAATTGATGTTACCTGTAATCAGTGATCTTAAGAAACATACACTGATGGAGAGCAATCACCCATATGACAGAACATTGCTCTTTAATCTTGCCATTTGGGAAAAGAAAGGAGAGGAGGAGGGGGATGTCTACTTTTTTGCTTATTGCAAACAATATTTGGCAGTTTGGGGTCAGAGAGAGTCACATTCTGTATTTCTTACATATTTGATCCTTTTCAGGGCTTGGATAAATTTTTCATCATTGAAGGAAAAAAAACTAGCTTAATAAAAAGAAAATGACAGGTGAAAGGTAAAAACTGTACATATATTTTGTTATGAAGAGAAGCAAAAAAAATAGGAATATGTTTGGATGCTGATGGGAACCATACTATAAAGAAGGAGGGGTGCAGGCTGGGTTCCTGGGGAACTGTACAGGAAGCATATAAACCAATGCATACAGCACCGCACCTGTAGAAGGGAGGAGGAGAAAGCAGATGTGGGCAGGGGGAGAAGGCCAGCTGTGATGGAGCCCAACATCCTTTGCCAACCCCACGGGAAGCTCTGGAGCTTCGACAGCCCTTCAGAGATGTCTGAAGTTGGGCTGGAAAGAGCAGGCCTTTAGTTTCTACATCAGTCAGTGGCTGGGGGCCACCTGCGAAGCAGCATACCTACCCTCAGCCTAGCTGCCCTCTGCAGTCCCGGAGAGTAGGAGGCAGGAAGCTGTGTTGACAGCGTGCCAGCAACTGGGGCAGCAAGTCCTTTATTGATCCAGTGCTGGTGGCCCATCAGTGGGGAGATGACTCAAGGACGAGGAGATGGCAAAGGCTGAGAAGCAAAACACTGCTGGGGTTCACAGTCTCATGGAGCTAGCCTGCAGCTTCCTTCACTATGACAAGGGTAGAGTGCCAACTGGTATGGAGGTTTGGTGGTGGAAGGGCTAGATCGTCCGTCCCCTGTTACTATCTACGTACTCAAATAAACTTTGAGAAATGCTATGTCTGGCAGAAAAGAAGGCTAAGAAATGTTTGTCTGAGACTGGGAAAGCAGGCCTCCTGGGGACACTTAGGACAGTTGGAGGGTACCTTTGTATGTCCATAGGAGTGGGAAGGTTAAAGCAGGACAGGTAATTTCTATCATGATGCCCTCTATCAACTTAGTGGCTCAGGCCGGGAAACTTGAAGGCAGAATTGTCCTGGAGGATTTCCAATGCTGGCAAAGTATCATGGAGGAAGAGAGGGACTGGAAGTATTTGTAGGAGAAGAGGACAAATGGAGGATGTCTGATGGCTGGTGGTGTTGAGGCTCAGAAGAGTTGTACAGCTTGACCGGATTCGAAAAAGCAATGCAGCTGTAGTGTGTCATATGCCAGGGGCCTGGTAGGAAAGCATGGCACCCTCAGCTGGGTAAATAGAGGAGCATGTGACTTACAAAAGAGCTGGAGGAGGAGAGTACACCCAGGAACAGCGCAGTGCCTTGGCGTTGGAGCTGTCTTTGCTGTTCTAGGGCTGAAGCAGGAGGAGACAAATCATAACAGAACCGGGTGACTGCCAGGCTCTGGGGAGAGGACTTCCTAAGAGGGGCCTGGACTTCCAGGTAAGGGAAGCAGTCAGCCCTCCAGGAGCCAGCCAGGAGAGAGCCTGTGGAACAGAGGCCTCTCCCTCAGTCTCTCCATCCTCCCATTCCCTGTCTCATTCTCTAGGAGACAAGGGAGCCTCCGGCTCAGAGCAAGATACCGCGTGGAGGAAGAATTTGGAATCAGAGCACACCCTTACTCCCTATGGCACAAGTCATCAAACCAACCTGGGCATCAAAATCTTATTTATAAGCTAAAAGCCGTCATCCTTCTCGTGTGGTTTGCAGAGGGCTCCTCATACATGGCAGCGCTTCCTGCGACAATGCCACTGGAGAGTGCACCATTCCCAAGGCGCAGTGGGAGCTCGCTCAGGGAAGCGTTTCCTCCCTCTCCGCGGAGCCTCCAGCCACTCTTACAAAGAATTTCTCCTCCCTGTGGTCGGCTTGGCCAGCGGCAGCCGCCAAGCTGCGCCAATGCCCGTCTCTGGCCAGGGGTTCACGGGCGCAGAGCAGCGCCCTGGGCCCTTGGAGGAAAAGGGGAGATCGCGGCGCCCGCGACATCCAGGAGCTCCGACGACCTTGGCCTCCCCGCTAACCCCCAACGAAGGTTCGGCGGGAGTCCAGGCCGAGATCAAGTTCCCTTCCCAGTGCGTGGGGGAGACAACTGGCAGCGGCTGCCCCCGGCTCCGCTCTCGGCTGTCCCGCAGCTGCGAGGCCGGGACCAGAGCGCTCGCTTCCCGGCGGGCATCCGAGCCGCTGCGGCGCCGACCGCTTTGCTAGCCCGCGCCGCTGAAGAAGGCGGAGCGAGCTCGCAGCTGCTAACCCCGGAGGGGCCGCCTGGCTGGCGAGGGGCGCGGGAGGAGGGTCTGGATTCCGGTGGCAGGAACTGGGGCTCTGGGCCACCGGTTCAGGCGGCCCCAGGAAATGCCTGCTTTGCGGTCCCGCAGCGGGTAGCGGGGGAGCTCGGCCCCGGAGGGCGGCTGCTGGGGAGGCGGAGCTGGTCGCGGGGCTCCAGCAGCTGCGGAGCCTCCTAAACCCAGCCTAGAATCAGAGGAACTGCAGGCGGAAAACACTGCGGGGACATTTTGGCTCAAGTCTCCCATTCTACAGAGGTGAAATTTTAGAGTGACCCTATTGGGGTTACGCAGAGAGTTGTCGGTAGCAGGACCTGGGGGAAGAGGGAGAGGAGAGGGCCCCAGTTACGGGCCCCGCCCTGTCCTAAAGGAGAGGGGATGCGTCCCAGATTAGAGCCCTCAGAGGCCCTAGCTGCGCCCCCCGTTAGGTAACGCCAAATAAACCAACCCGAATAAAACATAAACTTTAGAGGCACGCTGAAATAGAATTCTGTCTCTTCTACATTTCCGAATGCAAACATTTTGAGTGAGTTTATCAGAGGTAAACTTTCCCTCGGTTTTAGTGGTGGCATTTTGCTGATGCCCAGGCTCCAAGCGTGGGGAACCCCGCAAAGGTTAAGGGCAGACTCTCAAACTGGGTTCACGGTTAATTTGGCTACTACCTCTGTCCAGGTTTGAGCCTTGAGTTTTGCATCGGCGGAATGGGAAGCTGGATGGGAGAGATGGCGCTTGCCAAGGGTGGACCAAGAGCGACCGCACGCGTGGGAATTTCACGGCGCAGCCTGTGACTCTCGAGCGCAATGAGAGGATCAGCTGGGTGGGCAAAAGGGCCAAAGCTTCGGTTCGCTGCCCAAATCCTCCTCTGGCGCCGCTTCCCATCCCGTCCAGGCGCTGTCCAGGCCCCAGACGACCCTCCGACTTTGCCCAGGGAAGGCCTCGCGGCGTGGTGCACCTCGTGAACTCCCTGTTGTTCTCAATAATGGGAATTGAATGGACGCCTGGTGGGCCCGGCCAGAGACTTGGCTGTGGGAGCTCAGCTCTTCGCTGCACTCAGAGCAATTTCCGACGCCCACATCTTTACCTCCACTCCCTCCTTCCCTCAATCCACCCCCGGAAAAAAGGAATGCCAAATGTATTCAGCTGGCTCGATTTGTAATTGCTCACTTATTAGACTTCACTAATCCTCAGGACAGGGACCTTTTTTATTGGGATTATCAAAATCCTTAAAACACTGGAAGACTCACACCCAGGCAGGCCTGGAGTTAGCCACGTGGGAGCTACAGTTCGCCTAACACCTATAAAACATGAATTTTCACCTAAATAACATAAAATTTGAATACACCCCCTAAGGAGACACTATTTCCTCTTCACATTTCCAAGTAGAGTCGGGCTAGTGCTCAGAAACGTATTTATTCTCATGTTTTCGAAGATTAAAATAGATGAATTAGATTTAAAAATTCAAGGCGAAGAACAAACACAACGTCCCAGTGAGAGAGGGAAAGAAAAGCTAGAGAGAAGTTATTGCTGAGAATATAAAAGCGGGAGGGAACTCCTCCGCCTAATTTATTTCTCCCGCAACAGTTTAGTAAGGAAACGTCTTGGGCTCATAGTAGTTACAGAGAAGTCACCCGTAGCACAGCCGGGGCGCACCGGTCCAATGGTGACCGCTGTGCTATCTGAATCCTCTCTGACCATTACCGCTGCTCAGGCACATTTTCAAACCAGAGGTGCTTACGTCGTCAGTCTGGCTTTCTCAGCTTGCTTCCGACGGTGGGGGACCGGACCCAGGGTGGGGCTGCGTAAACTCGGGGACACTTGGGAACATTTACTCAGGAAGGGAAGCAAGGACCGGTTGCTGGCGGCTGGTCCTGGACCGCGTGGTCGAGGGACCAGGGCTCGGGTCGGTTCCGCTGCGCCCGCCTTCGCAGTCAGTGAAGTACAGCGCGGGCGGCGGCTCCCGGTGAGTCACTTCGTGGGTGACAGCCCCGGGGGTCGCTCTGGAGTCGGAAGGAATGTTCTGTCCCCGGAACCGCTTGCAGCCGGGAGTCGGCCCTCTGGCCCCGCAGAGGCTGGATTGCAGGCATCGAAAACTTCCTGAACACGACCAGTATGAACTTGATCCCGAGCTTCCGAACTCCAAACGCCTGGGCAAGAATTCAGCAAAGCGCCGCACCGTTCACTCGCACTTCCCCCAACTGTTTCTTGGAAGACGGCGGGCTTACCCGCCCCAGTCCCAGGTGGATCATTTTGCCAAAGAAAATGGGGTTGGAGGTGCCTTCGAGTAGACTTTCACTATTAAATAAGTGCACCTCAGTGATGGATTTGTTCTGACTTAAAAAAAAAAGAGGTAGCGAATGGCAACACGAAATAATCAGTGTCATAAGTCAGCAAATCAAACTGCCTCCTAAATTAAGGCAAATGTTGGCTTTATATCTATTCAGGGAAAAGGGGAAGATGGAAAATTTTCTCAAACCTAACGTCTCCAACAAACTCATATCAGATAAAACTTCCTACACGTGACTCCCACGCACACGTTTCGACCAGGAAACGTTTGTTTACCAGACTCTCTCTTCCTGTTAATTTCTCCGGTCTCTCCTTTCCTTTCCCCAACTTATTTTCGGCAGTTTGGAAGGCTGGAGATTTTTCTTAAGGACACTTTACTCTGATCCCAGTTAACCAGCAGGCCAAGGGAGAGCAACACCTGGCAAAGAATAAGAAAGACACACACACACACACACACACACACACACACACACACACACACACACGAGTTGACAGCGATTTGTACTTAAACTTCCGTGCCCATGCCTGCCCCAGACAGGCCTCCGAATGAGTCCCTGGCGTGGGTTGGGCAGGTTCGAGTGCCTAGTGCATCTCTGCCCCTGCTCTCCCCTCTCCAACCGCCTCCCTACACTGCAACACGTATCACGAAACTGCCTGTGAAACATCTGGATGGAGACTCGCGTCCCAACATCTGGGCAACTACAGCCAAGGCTGGCTCCCAGGGAGAGAGTACGGAAATGCGTGCGGGTGCGGGGACGCACCAGTCTGTAGGGTAGGACCTCTCCCAGCGCTCGGTCAATGCAGCATTCTTCCCACCATCTGCTCCTGTCACCAGCCCCTAACTCCGCCCCTCTGGGCCCGCCTCTTGTTCCGCAGCCAGTGACAATCCCCGACCGCCCGACACCGCCCAGAAGCCTTTCCACACCCCCATATCCCGGGAGCGGGTTGGCTGCTGAGCGCTCGGCGCAGCGCCCGTATTTGCCTGGCGTTCGGGGTTCCTGGTAGGTAGAGCAGCCAGTCACTCTGGAAGGCCAGGACCGCCCACTCCACCTCTGTCCCCAGCTCTCTTCCTGCGCAGTTCGCCTCTGCAGGCTCTGCAGGGAAGTGCCGGGGCTGCTCTCGAGGCTCAGTTCTTAGGACTGCGAGGAAGCAGCCCCGGCGTGCGGCAGTGCGCACCGTCTAGAGTGGCCAGGGCGCGGGAGTGCAACCTTCTCCTGGCTCCGAGCGCGTCGTCGCGCCCCAGCAGCAGACCCACGGCCAGCAGTTACCGCCCTCCCGACTTTCAGTTCCAGTTGCAGCTCCTGCCGGGCAACATGTCAAGAGCAGCCGCCGCTACAGCTGCCGCCGCCACCTGGGGAAGAGCAGCAGCAGCAGCAACAGCGGCGGCCGCGGGCACGCGGGAGCTATAAACCCAGTCACCCGGGCTTCCAGCGGGCCGGGAAACCCTCTCTGCGCTCACTGCCCGGCGGGCCCCACGCCATGTGCTGAGCCATGCTCCTGGCCGCGCCCGCGGGCAGCGTATGGGGCAGCGCCTGAGTGGCGGCCGATCTTGCCTCGATGTCCCCGGCCGGCTCCTACCGCAGCCGCCGCCGCCCCCGCCGCCGGTGAGGAGGAAGCTCGCGCTGCTCTTCGCCATGCTCTGCGTCTGGCTCTATATGTTCCTGTACTCGTGCGCCGGCTCCTGCGCCGCCGCGCCGAGGCTGCTACTGCTGGGCTCGGGTTCCCGCGCCTCACACCCCTCGCCAGCCCTGGCCACGGCTCCAGACGGGACGCCCCCCAGGCTGCCGTTCGGGGCACCGCCAGCCACTCCACTGGCTGCGGGCAAGGAGATGGCCGAGGGCGCTGCGAACCCCGAGGAGCAGAGTCCCGAGGCACCGGACTCCCCAAGCCCCATCTCCAGCTTTTTCAGTGGGTCTGGGAGCAAGCAGCTGCCGCAGGCCATCATCATCGGCGTGAAGAAGGGCGGCACGCGGGCGCTGCTGGAGTTCCTGCGCGTGCACCCCGACGTGCGCGCCGTGGGCGCCGAACCCCACTTCTTCGATCGCAGCTACGACAAGGGCCTCGCTTGGTACCGGTGAGTTTCGCCGCCAGGGGCAGGGGCTCCAGCGTGGATTCCGACCCTGAGCGAAGGGAAACCAGGAGAACCATAGGGAAGTGGTAGGGTTACAGCTTCGGACCACCGGGGGTGCGGGCAGGGAAACCACCGCCGATTGCGGGCCAGTGGCGCCGCGCGTCCTGTCCGGGTGCAGTGCGGGGTGCGCCCTGCTCAGTTCTCGCCACAACCCACAGAAAGTTCTCGCGGAGCGCTGGCAGCTCAGTGGTCTATGGTGCCCTTGAATTACTCAGGCGACCTCGCAGCAAAGAAGAGGGGCAGCTACTGAGACCGCGCTCGGCAAAGCGAGCCACCCTCTAACCATGGCGGTACCGAGGCTAATAGTATTTTATGACTCAGTTTTAATTTTTCCTCGCGGAGCCGGAGACGCTGGGAATGTTCTGCGCCGCTCTGGTCGGTCTTCGCCCTCAACCAACTTCTAGAGCGGCTTCTGCTTCCCAGATGGGGAGAGGGGGTGGGGGGACGGCGTCCCGCCCAAGCCGCTGAGTCTGTTAACTTTTTGTTACAGTCCGCTTGCTTACCGGAACCCCAAGGGGTTCAGACCCGCTTCGCTCGCCAGCCGCCTGGGCTTGGGAGGGTAAGCTGGGCGGGTGGCCGGGCGCGCGGAGCATGGAGCTGTGCTGGTCCCTGTCGGGCAAAGGCGCGCACTGCAACCGGCAGGGGCGGCGCGCGGCTTTGAAGGCGTCCGGGCCCCCGGGCACCGCCGCCCGTTTCCGCCTCCCTGGCCTCGGTGCTGGGAGAGCGAAAGCAAGGACGCGTGTCTCCGAGGGGCTTTTACACGTCCGGGGCAAAGAATATGCGGGGCCCATTGATTGAGAAATGAGGGTTGATTCCAGGTCGCAGTTTCCGGAAATTCTGTTCTCGAGTCGGGTTGCGGGTCATGTTCCAAAGGGACAGCGGCCCCGGGGTCATAATCATGACCCCTGCCCACTGCTTTCCGCAACTGCTGGTCTTTGGGGGTAAACTTTTGGGTTGCTTGGGCTTCGGGTAAGGCGCGAGTGGGCAGGAAGTCTAGACACAGGCCTCGGATAACTGTCTCCGACTAGGGGCCCAGGTATCAGCCCCCACCTCTTCGCTGGGGTCTACACCCGCAACCCCAGCCAGCACGACGTTCAGGCACCCCTCCAGGCCCAATTAGCTTCACAGAGGCTCCAGACTTGGGAAAACAAAAGAGGAGAAGAGAACTGAACCCCCCGCCTCCCTGTCCCCACCCCACGATCGGGACCTGGGTGGGATGGAGAATAAAAGTGGGCTGACCTCGCGGATTAAAACCGCTCCTTTCCCAGCCTCGTCCTACCCTGTCCTCCTTTGTCCTTAATGTTTTATATTATTGTCAGGAGTTGCCTAAGTCTCGAGGTTTAACCAGCCGTGACAGTCACCCTTCCCACCGTTCCCGGGCTGTGACGCATTCTCGGGACACTGGTGGATATAAGAATGCGGGCTCTGGAGTCCAACCCTTGGATTCATGTCCTGGTTGGTCGCGTGAACGTCGGTGCTCTCATCTGTGCAGTGGGGATAATGCAGTTTCTGGGCAGGGATGGGGAGAGTCAATAGGCTGGTAAGGTCAGCTGCCTCGCAGGCACGTGAGGGCCGCTCGAATTGTTAGCTATTGTCATCGATTGTATTGTTATTACTCCTACCACCACTCCCCACTTCCTGGGATAGTGATTCCGGAGCCGGGTGGCAGGCTATAACTAGCGCCCTTCCAGGTGGAGCCCGCCAGAGCCCGGAGGCAGCCTAGGATTTTCTGAGATCAGACACACTTGGGGCCGGGTTGGGAGGAACTGGCAAGAAAAGGACTCAACCCTTAATGTCAGGCAGTTTTGAAGCACCTGGGGCAAGCTATGGAAATCCCCACGGGAAAACTCACGCAGTCTTTTAGGAGGCTGCCCTCCACCTGCCACTTTCCTTTTGATTGACTGAAAAACGCTGAATGAAGAAGGAAGTCGCATGGAAACCCTGGCCACGCGCCTGCAGCGGAGAGCGCAGCCGGGGAGGTTCGGGTGGGGGCTTGCGCCCGGGGGGCTGCGCGGCGAGCGGCTACGCACGGCGACTGGACCTGGGAGTGGGGGTGGTGTCAGGGTTTAGCTGGGACGCGGGGGGCGGGGGGTTTTTCATCCTCCCGAGCCACCTCCCTGAATTGATAAGGGTGACTCCCGGGACCGGGAGACACAGGGCCCGCGGCGTTGACCCGGCGGACCCGGCGGCTGTGGGAGCCCACTGCAAATGCCGCAACTGGCCCCAAACACTGCGTTCTTGGACTACACCAGCAGTGCCCGGCGCGGCCGCAGGGTTGGTGGATATTTTCCAAGGGGGGGGGGGAATCTTTTAAATGCTGTTTACTTAAAAATTTTTAATTTAGAATAATTGATGGATGTCTGGGCAAAGGTATGGACGTCACAGTGATTTTGAAGGCAGCGTTTTTAACTTTAAACAGACCACGCCAGGAGGCGACCCCTGACCTAGAGCGCTTCACCTAAAATCTGGTGCCCAGAGTGCACCCTTCGCCCTCGCTGGAGTTCTCTCCTCTCTGCCAAGCTTTGCTCAGTGCCAGAGGTATGTTCCGTTGTATCTCCGCTCTGTCCCTGCAGTCAGGCAACCAATTGGAGAAGAGTACAAATAGTAATTAACCAGGGAGAGTTGCAATTCAGAAGCCTGGTACAAGTCCTCAAGAACTAGAGAATTTGAGAGTGGGGAGGCATTTTGAAGGCATTAAGGACAAAAACGATGGGCACGGCTGGTTGATTCTAAGGATCAGCATCGTAAGCTGTTAGAGAACGAGGTCGTGGCTGTCTCTGTGAGTCGTTAATGGGTTTAATCGGTTGATATACAGCCCTGCTAGTGGCCTAACCAGTAGCTCAGGGCCTGGCGGATTTGCAGGACATCTCGGAATTTGATTGCTCTTCCTTTCACTTGGCAAAAGGAGACACCATTAGCCGGATCCGGAGAGGTCGTGGTGAGGTGGAACCCACCTCGGGTGCTCAGAGCTGCCCTGCCACTGGTCAAAGTGTGGGAGCCTTTCCACCTCCTTAACCCTGCAAAAATCAAACGTGCTAGTACGGACTGTCCATCCACACTGGATCTCCAGTTGGTTTTAGTCTGCGAGAACGACTCTTCTGGGTTGACTTTTCCAATTCATTATGCAGCCCTCTTGAATCAGGCCTCCCAAACTTAGCAGCCACCGATGGAGACCCCACAGAGGGGCTTATCAAGCAGGCTGGTGAAACTGGCCGTTTCTTTCTGTTCCTTGGACCCCATAGTGTTTGAGACACATGGGGCTGTGGTTCAGAACTTCACATGTGCAAGGGTGGAGAAAACATCTGCCTTGTCCATTTAGTTTTGGGATGTCGATTTAAACTTTGAATGGTGAAAAATTAAATCTGTAAGTTTTAAAGTTTCTCTTTGTGATTTTACCCCAGTATTGGTAGACATTCTTAAATTTCAATGTCCTCAGTTTGGGAATGAAGTTAGCCAAATATCGTGTAATTATTTATTATACAAAAATATGCGTTAGACTGTACAGCGGGAGAAACTCTCTCTCACCCACCTTGGTTCCCCTTTCTGTTCTGGGTTATACAAAATCAGCTGACACTTTAATGCTGTGACCAACATAATAAACAAAGTATAGTGTGTGTGTGTGTGTGTGTGTGTGTGTGTGATAGTAATGGTGGTAGCTAACACTAACCGAATGTTTTCCCTATGTGCCAGGCACTGTTTCAAATTTTACAGGATTAGCAAATTTAATCCTCATTACAGTTCCGTGAAGTAGGTACTTTTACAGATGAGGAAACACAGGCACAGAGAGGTTAAGCAATTTGCCCAAGATCTCACATCTGGGAAGTGGCAAAGCTAATATACCAACCCAGGCAGCCCTGCTCCAGAGATCATTCTGTGCTTCGCTTCCTCACTTAAGTGATTGAAGCAGGGTATTTATCATATAGCATGGGTCCCAAACTGAGTTTGCTTTAGAAGAGTTTGACAGCTTTCTGACATACCTTTAGTGGTCTCAGTGCACATTGCAGATTTTGTCATTCGCTTTAAAAGAATATCAGCCCCAAGCAGGCTAATTGCTACATCTAACATTGGTTAATAACTAATGTGAGGATAATCACACCAACTGTGGCAGTTTCATTTTTGTGCAAAGGACGGTTAGAATCAAGGGAGTCACTAAAATGACAAAAAATCCCTCAAGCATCCAGACAGAGAAAACATAGCGAGTGTCCCTCTTGAGATTTATTCTCTGCCATTTGCCCTTTTTAAGGCTGGGAGGATGTGGGGTTAAATGATGTGTTCCAGAACTTCTTGGAATTAATTTATTTGTAAAATGTAGAGTGCCCCCAAATCAAGTTTATGAATAATTAACTTGTACTGATTAACCAGTAGAAAATTATAGCTAACACTTTCAGCAGATTCCTTTAGAATGAAATTAGAAAACCTTGTAACTTCAGAAATCTCTCTCTTGAAGGCTAATAGCTGAAAATAGCAATTTTCCCTACATTTTAAATTTAACAAATGCCGAGAAAACAAAATTGCCCCCTATTTTTCTAGTCTGCTTCAGAAAACCTGGTAGCAAAGACTGTTTCTGTCTTCACTGAGGGAAATTTAAGAAAAGATCTGATTGGGGATAATCCATTTTGAAGTAATTGCACTCTCTCAGTCCCAGAGTTTAAACCAAGTATGTAACTCACTTCCAAGATGCTGGGTGAAGATAAAAAAAAAAAATCTACATTTGTATGCAACAATTTGAAATACAAACCATCATGTTACAAAGCTGTCAAGATTTATTAGCAAGACAGTGGAGCATGTGTTGAACTCTGTTTTTAATTAGGCACCTAAATTAGACCATAAAATGGTTGATTAATCTTTTACAAGTTGAAGGGAAAATATAACATAAATTAACCTAATCATAAGTGTTTTCCCAGATGCTCAGAGTTAATAAAATAGTCAAAATTTAATAGCAACCCATTTATTTTAGATAAATATAATGCTATAACATATGAATTAGATTACATTTGTTATCTTCCGAATGATACGTTATTATTGAACAGGTCTCTAAAAATTAGGTTGCAGTACATGTCTTAAAAAAGTATTTATCAAAATAGAAAACTGCAATTAGGAATTACATGTTGGCTAAGCTAGATTATGTTTTTTAATGGAAACTGATAATTGAAAATTTATAATTTAGCATAGACTAGCATCTGTGAAAGAGATTTTTCCAGCTAAAGTTGTGTTGCTTGAAACTTTAAAATGACCTGTCACAGCTTCTGTGTTTCAAGTTTGGTGTTACAGTTTGAAAAGAAATTTTTTTTTTTAGTATTTTGAAAAGTCAATATGTTACATACCCTTAGTCCACATATGTATGCTAATTAATCTTTTTGTTGATAATATGTTGTAGGAATAAGGTTTTCTGGTCATATGAAATGACTCTTTGAATCACTAAAATTATTTGTAATTAAAAGCACACCAGGAATTTTTAAAAAGACAAACTCCACAGTCAGCTAGTTTTCTGAATCAGGGAGGTGACGTTTATTTAAAGCTTCAGAACTGAAATACGTGACTGAGGCTGCTTGCTGACTGGTTTCTATGTCAGTAGTTTTTTGAATACTTTTATGTTCTCACTCTATGAACATGGAAATTAAGTTGATTGACAGAAACACAAAATGCCTACTCTAAAGGCAGAGCATAATGAGCATTTCTTTTGCTGTGAATAGAGTTAGTTTCCAAATAGGGCACTACCTTTCTCATTTAACAGTCAATGATTTCAGATAGTAAGAGAAATTTCAATCCTAGGCTGTTGGGATAGTCAGGAATTCCAGCAAAATGAATCCCCCAAGTATGTGGCATATTTTCAAGGGTAATGAAAACAATATGCTGCCTACTTCGAATGAAAACACTTGCCATGACCGAAAAGAAATAAGATACTGATATATTTGAAAACTAATTGTAAGTAGAGCATGAAACGTTTTATATATTTAAAACATTACCTTGGAACTCTTGGATTTCCCTCAAACTATGCCAAAATAAAACTAACATCAAATAAAACTGATGTTAGTGCATGTTGATTTTTATTTCTGATTCTTCTTGTCAAGAGATTTGGGGAAAAGTTTAGGATGTGAGAACCAATTACCATCTTAATAAAATGATAATAAATAATTTTTATTGCAGCCAAGAGTCTATGTGTTAAAACACTGCTAATGCTAATAAAACCCACCATTAATTTTATTTGTACATAGATAAGAGTGGTATTAATTTCCTTTGTAAGTTCTTTTAAATGTAAATTTCATACACATTTCTGTAACCTGAAAAATAATGAAAATAGCTTGTTACTGGGTCATTCAGAAAATGTACTTCATTGTGTCATGGATGAAACATATTTAAATAGCAAAGTTGTAATGCCGTTTTTACCTCCCAAAGATTGCTGTTCGTAAAAATTAATAAGAGCGTCTCTTTGGATTTAGAGCTGGTTAAAGAGGACTGTCTGAGAGGAGTTTATATTTTCCGGACAGTAAAAAACGTACGCACACCATACGTCGCTGGAGTAAGATATTTTTGCCCTACATATGGCAAATATGAAAAACTAAGACTGGTTTAATATCAAGTTGACTGTGTTTCCGCCCAGACTCTCTCGCCAAGGGGTCACTATTTTGAACGCCATTGCCTAGAATGTGAACGATTCCATGTGTGTCAATGAAGCACCTTACGCATAGGATTCAGAATCCCTGTTTTCTCCCAAGTCTTTGCCCCACACTACTTAACGTGGTTATACTTGCTTAGAAATCCATAAAATGCTGAAAGATGGTTCTGGGCAATATGAGGTTTGAGAAGCAAATGGAGAGTGAAAAAAACATTGGGAAGAGCAGTGAAAATCACAGTATTGGTTTAATGAATGGAGCTTGGAGGAGGGCCGCCCCCCTTTTTCAGATCTGGGGACGGAAGTGTCCTGCAGGGCCCCAGCGGTCCCAGACGTTGCCACGTGTCCGCTCTTTCAGGCAGCTAGAGGGGCGCTGGCTTGGACAGCCCGTTCCGGAGGGTGGCCGGGGGCGCTGCCGCCGGCAGGGAAAAAGGCTCCCAGCCGCTCGGCCTCGGGCATCAGTCGACGCGGCCCTGGTGTCGCGCGGGATCACCTCCTCTAGCCTGGGGGCCGCCGAGCCGGAGACAGATGGCGTAGCTTCCCCGTGAGGGGCAGGGCGGGCGGCTGGGACTGGGGCCGCCTTCCCCCCGCGCCCGCCCTCCGGGTCATGGCCGTGGCCACGTGACCAACCTCGCCCTCCGGCCTCACCTGTGGGGCTGGGCCTGGCAGAGCGGCCCGCGCACGGGGTGGGCGGTGCTGGCGGGACCGGTCTTCGCGCTGATTGGGTGGAGGGGCTGCCGAGAGACCAATGGTGTTTCTCCGGCGAGGAGAGCCCCGCCCAGAGAGGCGGGCTAAGCGGGCGCGCCCCGCCCCCGCCGAGGCTGGCCGGGCAGTTCCGCCGCTCAGCTTTGACTCCATGCTGCTGATTTGGTCCCGAGCTGCCTTCGCTTTCCAAATCGAGCCTATCGGCTGATCTATCGTACTCTCTTCCTTTCGTTCCCCTCTCTTTGTCCTGTCTACACCTTCCTGCACAAATTCTCCTGCCTTCTGCAGCGGAGATGTCTGTTCTCTGAACGTTCGGCTCTCGAGTCCTGCAGGGAGCCCGCCTCGCCTTCCTGCAGCCCCGGCTGTCGGGACAGCGGCCTGAGTGGATTCTTTACAGCCGGAGAGGACACCCCGGCTTTTTCGGGCCTTATTCTGGGTCGGGGAAGCGGGAGGGGTTGCTGGCAAGAAAGTCAATCCGTTTGCTACGAGCACTTTTCTTTTCTCCCTTTTCCCCGCCCCCTTTTCTCTTAGGGGAAAGAAATGGATAATCCTCTTTCCACCCACTTCTATAATGGGTGCCTGTAAGGCGGTTCCGCAGGTTCAGTAGATAACAGAAAATACCTTCATTTCCATAATGTGGGCCATTAAATGACAAGATGGAGAGAAAGTGGGAAGGCCTGGAATGGAAAGGAGAGGAGAAAAAGGCAAGGGTCGGTAATTCTCAAGCCCCCTCCGATGCCTGAATCTCACCTGGGCTCAGACCGAGTGCTCCGTCTTCCGCTACAGCACCTCCCCCGCTGCTCGCACACTCCAGGCCTGTCCTCCTAACCCTAAGCCCTGAGCACAGGACCCTGCAGCTGCCCCTGCCCAGAGCAGGGGAAGGAGCGCTCCCCTGGACAGCCTCAGAGGCGAGAGGGGATATCTCCTCGTGGGCACTGACAAGCCCACCCACTCAGCCCACAAACGCCCCAGCCTCTGCGGATACGCTTCCCCCTTGGTGGCGCCAAGAACTCTTGTGGATTTGGAAGAGGCGACCTTTTTCCTTGCATTTCTAAAGGCCAGCGTAGATGAATGACCCGTATGAAAAGCGCAAGGCAGGAAGTGCACAGAAGACGTTGCACATTGCTGCATGAGGTATTGAAGAAATACAAGATTTCTTTCTCACTTCCATTAAAGCACAGTCTCCCTGGGGAGAGACACACAGAGCACACAATTAGAGACCAGTAATTCTCTTCCAGATCTCTCTTGGTGCATTTTCCTAGCTGAGCAGCTTCTCCCTGCCGGCCTGGCCTTGTGCACTGGCAACTCTCCAGGCTGGGTTCAGCCCTTCCTCTTGATGTGTTGTTGGGCTGGTCCCTGGTGCCCTCTCCTCTGATTGTTCCAGTCTGTCTGCCGGCACTTAGCATATGCTAGTGCTGCCAGTTGACACAGATACACAGAGTAAACATCCTGTTCCCACTGAAGATCCCCAAGTGGGTGGGTGGATGGATGTGGGAAGAGATGGGGTAAAGAGAGAGGGTAAGGCAGTGAAATGATCATTACCTTATCACTGATTTAAAATACTTATTAATGGAGGAAGCCAAAGGTGACCGTTTAAAATCCTTTTCTATAGTCAATAATACATTCATATAAATTATGTTTACTTTTTCATTTGTCTAACAAAAATTTATTGAGCACTTTAAAAAATATTTTTTAAGACAGGGTCTTGCTCTGTCGCCTACGCTGAAGTGCCGTGGCACAAACTCTACCTCCCCGGCTCAAGCAATCCTCCCAGCTCAGTCTCCCGTGTAGCGGGGACTACAGGTGAACACCACCACGCCCGGCTAATTTTTTTTTTTTTTTTGAGACGGAGTTTCACTCTTGTTGCTGAGGCTGGAGTGCAATGGCGCGATCTTGGCTCACCACAACCTCCACTCCCGGATTCAAGCGATTCTCCTGCCCCAGCCTGCCGAGTAGCTGGGATTACAGGCATGCGCCACCTTGCCCGGCGAATTTTGTATTTTTAGTAGAGATGGGGTATCTCCATGTTGGTCAGGCTGAGTTAGAACTCCCGACCTCAGGTGATTTGCTAGATTCGGCCTCCCAAAGTGCTGGGATTACAAGCATGAGCCACCATGCCTGGCCCATACCTGGCTAATTAAAAAAAAAAAAAAATGTAGAGATGAGATCTCACTGTGTTGCACAGGCTGGTCTCGAACTCCTGGGCTCAAGCAATTTGCCCTCCTCAACCTCCCAAAGTACTGGAATTACAGGTGTGAGCTACCACGCCAGGTCCAGACCTTATTTTTAGAGCAGTTTTAGGTTGAAGGCAAAATTTAATAAAGTACACAAATTTCGCAAATACCCATCACTCCTACATATGTGCAGCCTCCTACTGTTAACATCCTCTACTAGACTGGTACATTTGTTACAACTGATGAACCTGCATTGATGGACACATCATTATTCAGGGTCTGTAATTTACATTAGGGCTCACTATTGGTGGTGTACGTTCTGTGGGTTTGGACAAATGTGTAATGACCTGTATCCCACATTATAGTAGCATTCAGGGTAGTTTTACTGCTTCCAAAATCCCATCGGAGCATTTGCTCTTATCTGGTGCTCTTTTCAAGTATAAGCAGCAGTTAAAGCACTGAGGAAATACAGGAGCCATGAACTTGTCCCTGAGAAACCTGTCTTAGTTGATAGACTGAAATCTACGGGCTTGAGGAGATCTGCAGGCAATTTAAGCCTGATTTTTAATTTTAATTTTTGAAATCATTTGTCCTACGAAATCACTGGTAAATCTAAAAACCATTTTAGGAGGAAGCTGAAGCATGAGATAAGATAGTACAAATTGTCAAGTGTGATTTTGCATTTTACATTTCTAGGAGCTTTCCAGAGAGAGCTAAGGAGATAAGAAGGGGGCCAGAAAGTCAGTGACTGTGTAATAAAAAAGGAAAAAATATGTCTTAGCCTCAGTAAGCCTCATCCGAGGGCTTGCTGTGTGCAGGCGAGTGGGCCAGGCGCTTACTTAATCTTAACAGCGATGCTTCCTGTGTGATTTCCCTTACTTTCCAGGGGAGGAAATGGAAACTCATAGAGATTGCCTAAGGTCATACAGCTGTATCTGTAGGTGCCTCTACCTCCTGGACTTAGGAAGAAGGGAATGCCTCTCTCAGGGCCCTTTAAACTGCACAACTCAGAGGCTGTCTGCCTGGCTGAAATTCAATGCCATGTTCCTTCTGGACCAGTTTAAGCCATCTCTCCTGTTGTTTCTTTCCTCTTGACTTTTCCACTTAAAAGCATTTCCGAGATTTGATTTTTTCATCCCTTTTTCTGTCTCTATTCTCTTTTACCCCCCACACTCGTTCCTAGCCTGTCTCTGTTGCTCTGATGTCCATGTTGATGGTGGCAGTCTTCAACCACGCGATCCATGTACCAGCCAGCACTTTCCTGCCATCCCTGTAGCCCTTGCCCCAACATCTGTGCATTTGACTCCCCTTCTCTGACCGAGGTCTCCTACCACCCCCTCATCTACCAAATCATCCCTTCTCTCCCACCTGCCCCACAACCACGCCACTCAGATTCTCAGCTCTTGGGATCACACTGACATCCCCCCACACACCTTACACTCAGTGACCCATTGCATCTGAGCTGCATCGTCCAACACTGTGAACACCCCGCCCCCACCGCCCATTGAGACACCGGGTTTTGTACTGTCCCCAGCAGGTGTGCATGAAAATGTATTATATAAAGACACCTGGCCCACCCTGACTTTATGTGCTCCACAGAGAACTTGGCCCTTATTCTGCAGCTGCTAGCCCGGCTAGTCACCACCGCTTACCTGTGCCAAGAACGCTTGTGTGCGTTGCTTCTCTACAGGACATACTCTTCCTTGAAGCTCCAGTTAATTGAGCTCTTCCTACACACAAGGAGAAACCTCAGAGAGATGGCAGCATGTATATGAACACCACTCTCTTAACCACTTCTAAGCATGGCTTTATTTTTACACCTTCGCCAAGACTTCCCTCCATCATTTCTGATTTTTTTCTGAAATGGAGTTTCGCTCTTGTTGGCCAGGCTAAAATGCGATGGCACGATCTCAACTCCTGCAACCTCCACCTCCCAGGTTCAAGCGATTCTCCTGCCTCAGCCTCCCAAGGCATGCACCACCACACCCGGCTAATTTTGTACTTTTAGTAGATGTAGTTTCTCCATGTTGGTCAGGCTGATCTCGAACTCCTGATGTCAGATGATCCACCTGCGTTGGCCTCCCAAAGTGCTGGGATTAAGACGTGAGCCACCACACCTGGCCCCCTCCATCATTTTTAAGGAGGTGCTGAGTTATCTCTTTCCAGTGTTGTTTGAAAGAAATTTCAGACATTATATTGTTTATAAATCTGTGGGGTTTGAGTTTTTATTTAAATTTGTATTTACATACTTATAGAATAGTGTACAAATCAGAAGTGCAGAGTCTGATGACTTTTCACGAAGCAAACATACAAGTATGTCATTGGTAACAAGCGCCAGGATCAAGAAGTGGCAGTTCAAGAACCCCCAAAGCTACCTTTGCATCCCCTTCTGGTTACTGGCCCCATCCAACCACTGTCTCACCTTCTACCACTGCAGGTTAGTTTTGCTTGTTGTTGAACTTCATATAAATGAAGCCAAGAGTAAATATTCATGAGATTTTAAAACATGCAAATTTGGCCGGGTGCAGTGGCTGACACCTGTAATTCCAGCACTTTGGGAAGCCGAGGAGGGTGGATCGCCTGAGGTCAGGAGTTCAAGACCAGCTTGACCAATATGGAGAAACCCCAGCTCTACTAAAGATACAAAATTAGCTGGGCGTGATGGCACATGTCTGTGGTCCCAGCTGCTCAGGAGACTGAGGCAGGAGAATCGCTTGGACTGGGAGCCAGAGGTTGCAGTGAGCTGAGATCACGCCATTGCACTCCAGCCTGGGCAGCAAGAGCAAAACTCCGTCTCGAAAAAAAAAAAGCAAATGTATTGGCTATGTTGGCAGGTTGGGAGGTTTCACATGCAAATCCAGATTTCCTGGTACTTTTATAAAGGATCTGACAGTGTCATGCCTGCTTTTCTCAAGGCAACAACTGGCTGGACCTGGTGAGCCCCTGGGCCTGTGGATGGGGCACCTTCTGTCCTTCCCACATTCCACCCTCCCTGGCCCTTCCTGTCTCACACTTGGCCTGCGTCTCTCCTTTGTTATCGGAGTGGGGAGCTGCAAACGGTTTTCCCACTTTTTTCAGGTATGCACATTTCAGGATTAAATTTCCTCTATCTAGTTCATCTTGTTAGAGTTGGCCAGGAGCTTTTATCTATTTGACTTTTTCATTTTATATGCTTGTAGGGACCCCAGATGAGCTGTGTGCAGGTCTGCTTAGCTGGCTGCCAATTAAAATCAGAACCACGGTGATGAAATCATTTTCAGTGACATACTTCTAGTTTTTACTTTTTTAGTTCCCTGTCTTTTCTTTTATCAGGTTTCCCAGTTGGCAAATCTTAGAGTTAGCCTTTTGCTGTGGATACTTTGTGATGTGACCTACTCAAGTCACTCTGTCATTCTGGTGTCAGCAGAATACCCGATGTATACCATAGAAATTGGACCCAGCAGTGTTTCCTAAACCAGTGCCCAGCCAACTCTGCTATAGGACCACGTTTTTCCCAAATCACTGTGGTTCAATATGTTGTCCTACTGCATGTGACAAGCACACAGATCATGCCATGTGCCTCCTGCCGCACAATTAGCAACACACACATTGGCCCGTGAGCTCATTGATCATGGCCTTGGATACTGTCGCAATGTCAAATTACTTATAGTTTTAAATGCTTCTTCTCAGGTTTTGTGTGTATCTCCTCCAGGACAGTTTGTGGGTCATCTTGCAGACCCCACGTTGAGATGCGCTGTTCCACTATTCCAAGTTTTTCCAGTGAAGAGAAAATTCTTCTGGGTGCAGTGGCTCACGCCTGTAATCCCAGCACTTTAGGAGGCCACGGTGGGTGGATCACCTGAGGTCAGGAGCTCCAGACCAGCCTGAACAACATGGCGAAACCCCATCTCCACTAAAAATACAAAAAATTAGCTGGGAGTGGTGGCATGCGCCTGTAATCCCAGCTACTTGGGAGGCTGAGGCAGGAGAATTGCTTGAACCTGGGAGGTGGAGGTTGCAGTGAGCCAAGATTGTGCCATTGCACTCCAGCCTGGCACCTGGTGGCAGAGTGAGACTGTCTCAAAAAAAAAAAAAAAAAAAAAGATTAATACTGTAGCTAAAAAAAAAAAAAAATTATTTATAAATTAAAGTAAATAAATGTTTGTTTCAGGCCAGGTACAGTGGCTCACACCTGTAATCCCAACACTTTGAGAGGCCAAGGCGGGCGGATCACAGGGTCAAGAGTTCGAGACCAGCCTGACCAACATGATGAAGCCCCATCTTTACTAAAAATATAAAAATTAGCTGGGCAGGGTGGTGGGTGCCTGTAATCCTAGCTACTCAGGAGGCTGCAGGAGAATCGCTTGAACCTGGGAAGCAGAGGTTGCAGTGAGCCGAGATTGCACCACTGCACTCCAGCCTGGTGACAAAGCGAGACTCTGTCTCAAAAAAAAAAGAAAGAAAAATTAATAGGTATAGCGGTATAGTGTAGAAAAAAAAGAGTTCCATGTTAGCATTTCAAAGGCCCTGAGAAATACTACAGCTAAAAGGAGATTATACACTAAATAAATGTGTGTTTCACCTAGCATTTTCCCCATGAGTACAGAATCCTCCTCTCATTCATACCTACCAGCATTCTGAGCCACTGTGTCTATCTAGATGCCAACTTGGGCCATATTAGCCAAACAGGTCTCTGAGGTTTCTTACAGTTCTGAGAGTTTGACCCTAATCCTGTGCTCCCGCTCTCTCTCCATCCATCTTTACCCCTTGGAGTAGGCCTCCCGTTCCTATAGTTTGAATTATTCATCTCCCACACATCTCCCATTGTGATGCCTTCTCAAACCTAATATGGCGGCACACTCCCCCGGCCCCAGATGATTGCTGCCAAAAGAATAAAGAACAAGAAGTAGAGTTGCCGTAAATCAAGGGCCCTGGATAAAAAGTGGCTGAGGCTGAGGCTGAGGCCGAGGCCAGGGGAACAGACTCGCTGATGAGGATTTCAAGTCGGGTCTTGCCGAAAGCTCCTTTGGTAGGCGTCCTCTTGCTGTTATTCTGTAAGCAGGCTAATTGCAGTTTCAGCTTTCCTCCAAGCAGCTTAAGTCTGTGTTCAAAGGTAAGTGTTCTGTGTCGGTGGTATTTACAGAGCAAGATGTTTGATGGTGCTGGAAAGGGTGAAGCTTTTTTCCACCCTGCCTGGCATCGTGTAGCCCTTGTGGTCTGTGTATGTTTTGTTGTGCTAGCACCAAGATGATTGCTCACCCTGGGTGTAATGTGGAGGTCTTCACTAAATAATGTGAGTGCCACATGTAAACATTGGCTGCCTTGGGCTGAAAACAAAGCCAATAACTTTTTTTAAAAAATGCCTTTTCCCCCTTTTGTGTGGCCAAGGGGAACACTTAAAAGTGTTCTGCAGTTCACACAGCACCGGAAGCAAAGGAAACTTTCAGATTAGGTGTCACTGGGAAAGGAGGCGAGTGGAACCTTTTAACAGAGAGAGATGGGGATTGATTTACCTGTTTGTATAAAACTAAAGTTACAGGAGTATCTGGATTTCTCCTGCAAGCACTCTAAGCTTGCTGTAATTATCTTAGGATCTCCTGATACACTTACCATAGATCCTCCATACTTGGGGAAATTCTAACACCTGCGTGGATCACCTGCTCACCTCTACCTGAGCCCTTGCTGAGCAAGAGGTGTTTGCCAAGGACATTTCACATGATCTGCAGGTGAACAGTTTCACACCAGAGGAAGATCCCCTATTTCATGTACGTGACTAGCTTTTCATTCTTATCACACTTCCCTTCCTATAAAGTTACCTATCTTTTAAAGGGAAATTTAACACCCACCTTCTCTTTCTGTGCGGTCTTGTGAAAATCACTCAATAACAAGAGCAGCCTTATTGCCAGGGTATGAACAGAGCATCTAGATGGCTCTACTAGTGGAAGATAGTCTTGTCTACTATTCATTCATTCATTCATTCATTCATTCATGATTTTGTCTGCCAGACAGTTTTGGAACACCTAGAATGGGTCAAGCGGTAGGCAAGCATTTGGGAAAACAAAGTAAGCCATGGTCCAAATCCTCAAGGAACTCACCGTCTTAGTCAAGGGGCCATGGTGAGAGGAGTATAGAACAAAGTGAGAAATGCTCTAGGAGCAGAGAGAGAGAAAGAGGCCCAGAGAAAAGGGCACTAGCCAGCTGGGTTCTGAAGCATGGATAGGAGCTTGCTGGCTGGTCGTCCCGGAAGGTGATAAAGACATTCAGGGCAGAGAAGTTCTGGGTGAAAAAGGCCCAGAGAAGCACAGAGGAACACTGCACCTTGGGCCTGGGATTGGAGGAGAGAGGATCCAGGAGACTGGCTGGGAGATGGAGAGGCTGGAATGTTACATTAAAGAGAGGATTTCTTTTTTTTTTTTTTGAGACAAAGTTTTGCTCTTGTTGCCCAGGCTGGAGTGCAATGGCACAATCTCAGCTCATCGCAATTTCCGCCTCCCAGGTTCAAGCGATTCTCCTGCCTCAGTCTCCCAAGTAGCTGGGATTACAGGCATGTGCCACCACACCTGACCAATTTTGTATTTCTAGTAGAGATGGGGTTTCTTCATGTTTGTCAGGCTAGTCTCGAACTCCTGACTTCAAGTGATCCACCTGCCTCGGCCTCTCAAAGTATTGGGATTACAGGCATGAGCCACCGTGCCTGGCCAGAGAGGGCTTTTATCCTACAGACAAGGGAGTCTTTCAATCTAGCAGAGCTCCTACACCAGAGAAATTCACAAGCTTTATATAAGTTGTGAATTCAAATTATTTTCAAGGAAAATTAAAATATTGGTTATTTCAAGACAGAGAAAGCAAGAAAATACATAGATGGTTTTCTAAGATGAACCACATTTAGCCGTGCTGTGTGATTCTATTAAGGCTGTCAAAGGAAAAAACAACAGTTCTTGATAGTGTTTGCTAACATGGCTAGGACACGCTTCCTCATCCCCACTCATTGCCCCTGCGGAATCCACACATCCCTCTCCTTTGGGAACCTTCCATGTTAGCATATAAAAGCGATTACAGTTATTGATCAGATCTAGCTCAGAATTGGGTTGCCCTGATCAGATCCTATTTCTGTTTGGAGGAGACAGAGAAGAGATGCTGAGAGGTAGACTCAGGAGGACACAGCCAGGAGGCAGCTGGTTAGGGGCTGCAAGTGTGTCTGGGTGGCCCCATGCCCTGGCCATGTCTCCTTCCCATCTGTCTCCTCCAAGGGAATGTTCAGTCTTTCGCTGTTATTTTTAGGGTGGTGTTTTCTTCCAGTCCCAGCTGGAAACAGAAGTACAGAACAGGCCCGTGACTATTTTGTGTTCTGTGAAAAGAGCATTTGCCAGGCAGCAGATGTACTGGCTTCCTCAAGACTGAAGCTTTCGTTGGTTTTGAGGACTTTGATGGAAGCCACCTCATTTTACCCAGATGGTGTCTTTTGGGGATATGGCTTTGGGGGATGGGAAGTGCAAGAGCACATGGGCGAGGACATTAAGTATGTTTGTGGTTAATCAGCCTCCAGATGTGGCATATGGATCGTAGGTTCCAGAAGCTCAGGCGTGGAGAGGGGCACTGGCAGATAGCAGCAGTCTGGGCTGCAGGTAGCGATGCTCTCCAAGCGATTGCGAGCTCAAGTTCAGTGGTGGGCTTAGCCTCTGCCTCACACATGACCTCCATCAACAGTTTTCCAGCTGCTTGTCAGTTATATTTTGGTTTGGATTTGTTGCTGTTTTTTCTCAATTATAAAATCCTTTGGTTTCTCTTTACTCAATAAGAGTGTATTGAACGCCTGTAATCCCACCACTTTGGGAGGCCAAGGGTGGGGGATCACGAGGTCAAGAGATCGAGACCATCCTGGCCAACATGGTGAAACCCCGTCTCTACTAAAAATACAACAAATTAGCCAGGCGTGGTGGTGTGTGCCTGTAGTCCCAGCTACTAGGGAGGCTGAGGCAGGAGAATCGCTTGAACCCGGAAAACGGAGGTCGCAGTGAGCCAGGATCGAGCCACTGCACTCCAGCCTGGCAATAGAGTGAGACTCTGCCTCAAAAACAAAAACAAAAACCAAAAACAAGAGTGTATTGAGAGGACAGGCATCATGTTCCCTCCTCCTGGAGGAAACCATCATTAGGGCAGCCCCTGAGGATTGATTATGTCCATTTGGAAACCAGCAGTGGACACAGGGAAGAGGGGAAGGAATCAGATTGATTCCAGATAGCTCCTGGTTTCTGTGTATCCGAATGTCCACTGATTTTACTTTTGTTCCTTAGAATTTAAGTACCGATTTTATTAATTTATTGAGCATCTACTCTGTATCAGGCTCTGGGATTCAAAGATTTGTTCATTTCACAAATATCACTGGGTGCCTTTTATTTTTTTTTTTATTGAGATGGAGTTTTACACCGTCTTCCGGACTGGAGTGCAGTGGTGCGATGTTGGCTCACTGCAATCTCCGCCTCCTTGATTCAAGTGATTCTCCTGCCTCAGCATCCTGAGTAGCTGGGATTACAGGCACGCGCCACCACTCCTGCTAATTTTTTTTTTTTTTTTTTTGTAGTTTTAGTAGAGACAGGGTTTCACCACGTTGGCCAGGCTGGTCTCGAACTCCTGACCTCATAATCCGCCCACCTTGGCCTCCCAAAGTGCTGGGATTACAGGCATGAGTCACCGCGCCCAGCCTGGGTGCCTATTTTATGAGCACTGCGCCTGCTCTCCTGTTGCTTACATTCAGTAGGGAGATGGGCAGTGAAGAAATAAACAAGTAGACTAATAAAAATATAATGTCACCAAGAGTGAGGGGGATAGACAGTTTTGTGGGAGAGGGTGATGGGAGAAAAGGGACGCTATAGACTGGAGATTGGGAGGGCCTTTTTTATTTCAGTAGTTTTTGAGGAACAGGTGGTTCTTGGTTACATAGATAAGTTCTTCAGTGGTGATTTCTGAGATTTTGGTGCACCAGTCACCTGAGCAGTGTACACTGTACCCAGTGTATAGTCTTTAATTCCTCACCACCCTCCCCCTGAGTCCCTAAAATCCATTATATCATTCTTACGCTTTTGGGGAGGAGGGCCTTTTTAAAGAGGGGAAAAAGTAGAAAGATAAAGGCTAAGAGGATCAGAGTCAGGTCTTAGTGTGAGACGCCAGTGTGTGTGAGGCTCTGCGAATGGAAGGGACAGGACCTGTCCTACATTTTAGAAAAACCCTGACTGCTTTGCAGAGACAGACGATAGAGCCTGAGAATAAAGGGATAGGGTGAGACGGCTAAGTACAGTCGGGCATGATACATGTAAAAACAGAAATAGTTCAAAAAACAGAGATCCTACAGAGGGAGAATTTTAGTCTGTCCAGGCAGGGAGAAGCTGCACTGGGAAGGCTTCAGAGAGGAGGTGACGTGGAAGTGAAGTTTTGATGGATGAATAAGAGTTCATGTGCAGACCAGATGGGAGAAAAGATCTTGGCGGAAGGAATGCATGTGAAAAGGCAAGGAAGTTCCTATGAGAAAATATGGTTGGTGCAGGGAAGAATCAACAAAAGCAAGTGACAGCATGAGGGAGATCGAGGATTTTGTAAGCAAGGCTTACCATCATGACATCAAAGGGTAACTAGTACAGCTTATCCTGCGCTTTTTTTTTCTTTTTCAAGTATGTCAGCGCAGAAGTGGGAATTGTAAGATGCTGTTTAATACCATTAAACAGAAATTGCTTTTGCTGGTGATCAAAAAAGATGCCACCCAGAAAAAAGGACCAGGGCTGGAGATCCTGTCAGGATATGTTCCAGGATCCACGTCTTCAAATCTGGTTACTTTCTGCCTGTCTGGATGGAGGCTTTAATTAGGCTGAAGCCATGTAATTAGAAATTCCACTTCTCAGCTCCGCGGACCTACAATAGGAGCAGCCCCATTGGCCGCTCAGTTCCAGCATTCAGTTCCAGGCTGCCGGTGCCAAAATGCCAAACCTGGTAATTAAGAGGTGGCTCTGCAGGCACACACCTGTTCTAGTGTGCAATTAGTGCCTGCTGCCCTTCTTACTGAGCTCAGCCCTCTGCACAGACCATTTGCAGGGACGGTGGGGTGTGTGTGTGCAACCTTGGTTTACTGTGCTTTATCTGATCATCAGAGTAAGAAAGTCTCACTCCTTTTGTTGTTGTTCAAAAGAGAAATTGTAAAGGAAGACCAGCTCGGAGTGCCTGAGGATGGAGTTTGGGCAAGCGTTTGGTGGTGGAGTTGTTTTCCCCAGGATTGCTCACTCATCAGACACTTTCTACATTTCGGGTGTATAGCTAGGCTAATTTAATTTCCAACTGAGAGGCTACTGCCTAGTATGATGGTAATCTTGAATAGTTAATGAGCTGAAAGAGGAGGCAACCTATTGGATGGATTCTGGCTCCACAGCTCAGTGGTTTAGTAGTACTAATTTATTAGCCTGTTTGTCTCCTGGTTTGACAGGCTTGTTCAGCCTGGCACAGCTTCATGTATCTTCCCTCTTCTAAAGACGGATTGAGCTTGACTTCTGGCCTCTGAACCTTTAGAATCAGCTCTTTTTTTCCATTTACGCACTTGGTTTATTTAAAGGGAAGGAGGAGAGGAGATGGGATACCCTAGGTTAGTTCATCAGCCCACAACAGCTGTAAAGCACATCATGAAATTCCAGTTCTTTCCTTCTTTCCAGCTGGGTCTGTATCACCAGCAGAGCCTTTTAGGTGAGCTGCCTTGAGCAACTCTGGCTTGTAATATTCCAGGATTTGGGCAAGTCGTGTTTTTCTTCCATAGGACACTGATGCCGTTGAAATAAAATACAGGCTAAAGTATGTAAAACAGCATAAGAATTGGGACAGAGGAATGAGGGCTGTGGTTTGGAGAGGCTCATCTGGTTATTTTCAGTTTTGTGATCATTTGTTTCAGTGGGATTGAGTGAAAAATGAATTCCTAAAATAAAGGAATTAGTGTGGAAGTGCAAAGAATCAGTAGGACATTTAGCTTCCACTATCTAAATTAATTTTTCTCTCTCTCTGTCTCACACACACACACACATCATCATCATCATCACTGTCATTATCATAATCATCTATTTTGTATATGTATATATAAAGTGCCATTTATTTCATTATAATTTATAGGCCCTATAATTCCAAAAAATTAATTTAAACCCAAACCTTTTTCTTTTTTAATTGTCAGATAGGGAAAGAAGATGAAAATCTCTTTAGAAAGAGGGTGGGTAATTAGAGATGGGTGAGAGGTGGGTGGTTACTATATTTGAGTGTTTGATCTAGGAGGTTCTCAGAAATGCAGAGAAGTGGGATGAGCATGAGACTCAGAGTTTTACATTCTGGATTCAGAGTCCCTGCTTTGCTGTTACCCCGTATTTCATCTGGGGCCACTCAGTCTCTCCTTTCTCAGCCTCACCATCCCCATCTCTAAAGTGGAGGAAACAACCTTTCATTGCTCTTTACATTGAGCCAATGAGATTCTGAATGTCTAGTCCTTTGCAGTGGGTAAAGTGCTATGCAAGTCTTAGAGCTGACATCACGATGGCCAAGGCAGACAGAACCATCTTCTGATAAAAGGGAAGACTATTTATTGTTTCCAAGAGGCAAACTTAGTTTTCTGTAGCATGAACTTTGAGTATTGTGCTGGACAGTATCTTTGCGACTTCACAAAACTGTGCAGAGTCATCATTTCAGTACTTAATAAAATACAAAGGCAGATCTCACGTGTATATAGTTCAGGCAGAGTATTTGGATGGGCCTATGTGTTATGCTAACCTACCAGATAGGCGAAGTCTAAAAAACCTAGAAAAGTCCATGTCCTCTCTCCCCGATTCACTGACCCCTTACACAGATCATGTCAGCCAGGCTTTTGACCAGCGGAACAACCAATCAGTGGCTGGTGGATAGCTGCTGGGCTGTGCCGAGGCTGTTAATCTGGGTTCATGATTGTGCCAGGGTCTGTGAACCTCTTGAAGTTGGGAACAGAGAATCGTGTCTATGTCTATTTTTTTTTTTTTTTTTGAGACAGAGTCTCACCTTGTCGCCCAGGCTGGAGTGCAATGGCGCAATCTCAACTCACTGCAAACTCCGCCTCCTGGGTTCAAGTGATTCTCCTGCCTCAGCCTCCTGAGTAGCTGGGATTACAGGCTTGTGCCCGGCTAATTTTTTGTATCTTTAGCCTTTCTGGACCCAGAAAAAGACACAAAAGTTGTGCCCGGCTAATTTTTGTATCTTAAGCCTTTCTGGACCCAGGAGCCCTTTCCTAGCCTATAATTTGAGGTTATACCTACCTTCTCTCAATTTTGATCTGTTTTTACACATGGACACAGGACCGAAATCTTCATTTGTTTATAACATTTCTTGGATGAACACCTGAATCCGCCAAAACTACCTGGGTTGCTGCTACTCCTGTGGGTGAACTCAGAGCACATTAGTATAATGTCCTTGATAGACTTTGCTTAAAAATCATGACCATGTTGGCCAGGCTGGTCTCAAACTCCTGACCGCGTGATCCACCCAACTCAGCTTCCCAAAGTGCAGGGATTACAGGTGTGAGCCACTGCGCCCCGCTGTGTATATGTCTTATATCTGCATTTTGCTGCACAAAGGGTCTATCCCTTTACTCGGATTCTCTGCGATGCCTAAAAGCTGCAGGACTCTGCTCCTTGGGTACTGCACTGCAGGATTTGCATACCTTTTTGCAGTCAGCAAGGCTAGCATTCTGTCGTAATATTTAACAAGGCCTGTTTCTGTTCTGAACAAGTGAAGAATCATCTATCTTCAGAGGAAGGAGGAGCCCAGGAAAGGGGATCCTTCCTTGAATAGAAACATTTGTCTCATTAAGAAAGCTATCCCAATTCCAGATTCATTGAGATAACTTCATATTGGGGGTAAAGAGGCTGACGACTGCACCAGCTTTAGGGAATCTTTGTAGTCAGTTGATTCCGTTCCTTAGTTTGTTACCTGATAGTCCTATCTGTCTCCAAGTGACAAGTGAATCGATGTATGTTTAGCAAATCCAGGAAAACATTGTCTTTGGAGAGGTTTGAGCTTGAATAATTTCCAAAACGTGCTAATGGGCCAATAGAGACCCCGGCTCTTGTTCTCTCCTTCAGGTGATGTTTGCTTATGGGCTTAGTACCCTGTGTTCTCAGCCCAGGGAACTGGAAATTGATTCATTTGGGAAAGTAGCAGCTTAAAGGTCTTTATTTGATTTTGTCAGAGAATAGAGAATACCACTGAGCTTTTCAGAGACAGGCAGTAATTATTCTTGGTGCACCCCCAACCCCTGCCCTCAGCCCCAACCTAGGCTGACTCATCTGCCCAGAATTAGCCTTTCTGGACCCAGGAGCCCTTTCCTAGCCTATAATCTGGGGTTATGATGACCATCTCTGTTTTGATCTGTTTTTACACATGAATACCCAGACAAAAATCTTCATTTGTTTATAGCATTTCTTGGATAAACACCTAAATCAGCCACCCCAACCCCTAAAACTACCTGGGTTGCTGCTACTTCTGTGGGTGAATGCAGAGCACATTTGTGTCATGCCCTCAAATGCATAAAAATCAAGGGTGCTCCTTGTCCTCACTTCTTTTTCCACATCTAACCTGCTACTGGCTTTTCTTTTTATCTTCCTTTAAAATGTTTATCTGTTTATTTATTTATTTTTAGAGATGAGGGTCTTGCCATGTTGCCCAGACTTGTCTTGAACTCCTGGCCTCAAGCAATCTTCCAGCTCCAGCCTCAGCTTCCTGGGTAGCAAAATGTTTAGAATGAGCTGCCCCTTCTTTTATATCCCCACTGTCCACTCCCTATTCAGATCTACATAATTTCATTTATTTGTATTTACCTTTGTGAAAAAGTATTTACGGTAGTTTTTTTGTTTTTGCCTTTTGTTTTTTTAAAGTATCCTTTAGAGACAGAGTCTTGCTCTGTTGCCCAGGCTAGAGTGCAATGGTGTGATCATAGATCACCGCAGCCTTGAACTCCTGATCTCAAGTGATCCTCTTGCTTCAGCTTCCTGAATAGCTGGGACTACAGGCATGCCATCACACCTGGCTAATTTTTAAAAATATAAGTAGAGCTGGGGTCTCTGCGGTGTTGCCTAAACTGGTCTCAAATTCTTGGGCTCAAGCAATCCTCCCATCTTGGCCTCCCACGTTACTGAGATCACAGATGTGAGCCGCCATTAAGGTAGTTTTTAAAAATGATACATAAAAAACAAAAGTCACATAAAATATGACAGTTAAAGAAGAAAACCAAAAGTGGGGATATAAGATGAACTTGGGAATTGTCCTAAGAAATGTACCTCAAATGATAGTGGATCTGATTCATAGATTTCTCGCAGTCTTGTAAAAAAGGTAAACCTTAATTACACAAACCACAAAGGCAAGCTGTTTGCTCAAAGGGAAACATGAGTGTTCTTGGTGTTAAAAAAGCTACTGGCACAGATAGAGCCCCTCCAAGAGGCACGTGGTTAATCCAGCCTTTTTGTTAAAGGATAATTTTCTTAGAAAAAGGTAAAAATCATGACTCTCATCGAGGTATACAATGACCAGATTAAAAAACCTTATTTCACTCATTATGAATGAAGGAACCAGGCAAATGTCACCATTGGTTCAGAGGAGAAGTCAAAAGAATACAAATTTACCTGGACTTAAATTGACAAACAGGTGAGAAACTGACTTCTTCCACGGAGCGGAGCGGGAGGTAGAGAAGGAAGTCCCTAGAACTCCCACCAGAAAGAATTTATTTGTATATCTCTGGTCAAGAATCAAGAATTAGATTGGATTGCTATATTGCTGTCTCTATAATTTAGAAAGTTGCAGAGTCTCTCAAAGGCAATAAAAGGCTGGAGTCAGATAATCAGTGAGCATGTACTAAACAATGCAAGCTTTCCACTGGAGATACCCAGTAATCTTTTTTGCTTATTCCAAATTTTAAAAATAGTGGTCTTCTGCAGGCTTGTGGAGTTTATAATCAGCTCAAAGCCTAAGCCTGTTTAAGATGTGGTGCTGGTAAGCGCCGGCTCCCTGACACCTAACACAGATTTTCATGCCACTAACCTCCTACATTGGATGTGACTTTTCATTGCCTCAGAGGTCAAATCCAAATTCTGTCGTCTGCATTTATTTACCCTTCCTTTATCTAGCAATTGTTTATTTTTGCCACAGTGCAAATAAGTCACAGTCCAGTCCTCACACCCCCGGAGGATTGCTGTAGCAGATGGGTAGAGATTATGATGACTCTATGTGTGTGTGCATGTATGTGTGTGTGTGTGTGTGTGCACATAAGTGTGTGAGTGTGTGTGTGCATTTGAAGGATGTTGGGAAGGTAAGAGTTATAAGTTATGAAAATAGAACAAGGAGTGTATAGAAATGTATTAGAAGGAGGAGGTCCAGAAAGAATATTCCAGGAGGAGGGAAGTCCATGGGGGCCAAGAAATCTCATGACCCACTGGTGGAGCCATGGGCACTTGCTCATAACTGGAGTTGGGAGGAGGGTTGGAAGGAGAGCGAGGGAGAAACTCAGAATTCCCTTGGAGTGAATTCACATGTGCCCTGCCAGGGAGTTTGCAGATCAGTCTCAACACAACGAGAGGCTATGAACATTTCCAGATTCGGCTTTTGGAAAGATGTCTGTGGAAGCGAGGGGTGGAGGGATGAGTGGAGTGGGTGAGAGTATTCTCAGCCTGTTTTCCAATCCATCCTTCTAACCTTATTTGCTATCATTTCTTAAAAACAAATACAAAAACAAAAAACTTCAGGCTAAATGGCCCAATGGCTGTCTCATTGAGTAGGCTTCTCCGTCATTCTGAGTAGGAGCATCTTTTGTTTCTGGTTTCTTCACTTCCACCTACCCTTGGGGCAGACACAAAGAAGCTTCAGTTGTCCCAACCCCAACCTCTGGGTGCCTCTTTTTCTTTAAATTTTTTTTGGCAGGGAGACAAAGTCTCGCTCTGTCGCCCAGGCTGGAGTGCAGTGGCTCAATCTCGGCTCGCTGCAACCTCCACCTCCTGGGTTTAAGCAGTTCGCCTGCCTCAGCCTCCCTAGTAGTTGTGATTACAGGCACGCACCACCACGCCCGCTAATTTTTGTATTTTTTAGTAGAGACAAGGTTTCACCATGTTGGTCAGGCTGGTCTCGAACTCCTGACCTCGGGTGATCTGCCCACCTCAGCCTCCCAAAGTGCTGGGATTACAAGTGTCAGCCACTGCGCCCTGCCTGGATACCTATTTTTCATGTTTCTCACTTTTGAGTCAAATATATAATATCTCTTGGTAAATCTGTGTGTGGAATTTCTCTCGACATAAACAGTAAGCCCCTGGAGGGCAAGAATCATCCCCATCAGCAACACTTACTGGCCATATTACTGATGCATTCATCATCATGACAAATAGGAACTTAAATTCGAGTTTGCTTTCCTCTTGCTGCTACCTAGGAGATATCTGTCATCACTTAAGGAATGCCTGGGAATGCAAACTATCTTTAACAATAATTAAGGCAAAATAATAAGTAATAATTAACACAAATCTGCTAATTAATGCAATTTTTCTCATTGTTATTAACTGTAACCATTTATTCGTTTGAACAGATGTTGATTACTGGCAACCAGAGGTAAAGCATCCCAAGTTCAATGGGGAGATGGGCTCACAGTGTGCTGTGATCCACAGGTAAAATAAGGAACTCTGATCTTATCCCATTTATGGTGTGTTTTTGCTTAGCATTTACATTCAAGACCTTTATGGGTATACCCACTTCATGTCATTGCGTCACTTAATGTAATGGGTGTGATGATACATGTACGTATCATCTTTGGGCATCAGGATACTGGCACCATCACCCTTTTGAAGCCTGGCCCCACCTGTTTATTATTCCAAGTTGCCCTCGATTCACCCCTGAGTCTCCTGACGTATTTGCACCATGACCTCCAGTCGTTAGTTTTAAGCCTTGCCAGTCAATTCCTTTTCTTTCATTCATTTGTTTGTTCATTCAACAAATACTCTGAAGTGCTTGCGATGCTTGGTGTTTTGCCATTTTTCTTGTATTTTTTTTTTAAGACAAGAGTCTTTAAAACTCATGGTCCAAACAAATACAAGACAAAACAAGGAAGGCAATAAATTTCAATTAAAGATTTTGTTCTTAGAAATGGTCATGAGGCTTAAAAATAGTCACAGCGTCAGTTTCTCACTGGGCCAATGCAGGGTAAAAGGCTAATCTCACTTGAAATTCTTAGCAGCTCTCTCGCTGATGGTTTAGTTACTTAATCTCCTCGGTCTTTCCAGTGTTGTTTGTTAGGGGTGGAGAATGTGACACGAACGGGAATGCTTTGTCTAAAGCACAGAAGAGTTACTTGAAATTTTAAGACTCATCAGTCAGGCAACATCATCTACCAAAACATTCCCATAGAATGTAACGGATAATCATGGAACCGGCTGAAATAATGCAGAACTTTTATCCCTAGCTTCAGCCTCCAACACTTTTCTTCTCTCATATCGTCGGATGTGAAATGCACAAGGCATGTTGGACTCTGTATATGAACCTGTTGCAAAGGTATTGGGCTTTTAGAATAAATGACTGAGCATGGCAATGAAAAGATAAGAATTTAGGGAGGTTGGGCTTACTTTTCTCCTGCTAAAAATTGCTTCTGGGTAACATCTAAACGTTACAAGCTGAGAATTCCAAAGAGGCTGGGGAAGGGGGTGTGGACTTTAATTGATAGGTGTCCAGTGAGAGTTTCCATTGGCATCGCTATGTCTCTTGTTTTCTTGAGACATCTTTTGGTCGCAAGAAAAAAAACCTCAAGCACATGGATAAGCCAACTAGGGAGAAATAAGGGCTGATGACGAGTGGGAGATGAGAAACAGCAGCGTTTTCTTTGTAACATCTCCAAGTTTTACACTCTGGTTAAAAAGCGCTTCTTTTCCACCAGGCGAGGTGGCTCACACCTGTAATCCCAACACTTTGAGAGGCTGTGCCAGGTGGATTGCTTAAACCCAGGAGTTTGAGACCAACCTGGGAAACATGGCAAAACCCTGCTTCTACAAAATAAAATAAAAATAATACAAAACAAGAGGAAGAAAGTGCTTCATTTCTTTTCTAAAATGTTGTTGAGCTATTTAAATCCTGTGATTACGGAGGTTTATTGGCACTGCTTCCCTTCGTTTTAGTTGAACTCAAGCTTATATCTTCAGATTTTTATGGATTTTGTGACTTTATACTGTTTTTAGTGGATAGCCATGAAGTGGGGTTCTATTGGTTGAGCACAAGGGAAGCAGAGAGCTGGATGGAGCCGTTATCTCCGACTTAAGTCAAGCGCTGGTTGGGATTTCTCATGTCCCAAACTCCTACGGGTCCTGCACTCAGGAGGTAGGGAAGGTCACTGATGATATCAAATCTTATCCACAGTGGTTGTTTCTTTTTAGCGGCCTCAGATGGACCCCTGCCCCTAAACTGGGGCTGTTTCTCTCGTTCTCAACCTAATTCTCAGACATGTTAAAAAAAAAAGAAAAAGAAAAAGAAAAAGAAAGAAAGAAAGAAAGAAAGGGCCAGGCGCAGTGGCTCATGCCCATAATCCTGGCACTTTGGGAGGCCATGGTGAGCAGATCACCTGAGGTCAGGAGTTCGACACCAGCCTGGCCAATATTGTGAAACCCCTCTCTACTAAAAATACAAAAAATTAGCTGGGTATGGTGGCAAGTACCTGTAATCCCAGCTACTGGGAAGGCTGAGGGAGGAGAATTGCTTGAACCGGGTGGCGGAGGTTGCAGTGAGCTGAGATCGTAACACTGTACTCTGCCCGGGTGAAAGAAAGAAAGGAGGGAGGAAGGAGGGAGGGGAGAAAGGAGGAAGGAAGGAAGGAAGGAGGGAGAGAAGAAGGAAAGAAGAAAGGAAGGAAGGGAGGAAGGCAGGAAAGAAAGAGAGTGCTTGTATTAAAAGCTGCCTCATTTCCCAATCCTCCTTGACTGATCATCCAGTTCATTCATTGATGTCAACCCCAGAAGGAGATTCAGTTTTCTTTTATCTCCAACATCCTACAGGGGGACTGAGAAGGAGGGTACCAAAAATGGAATCCCTCATAGCACAAGGAGAAATTACAGGAAATCCAAACTCTTTTAAATATTTGTTGTTACATGAGCCTTTAAATTTAAAAACCAATTTTATGTCCCTTCTTCCTTAAAAGCATCTCTCATCCAGAGCCAAATGCCAATGGAAACACGAAGAGGGGATGCAAGTGGGATTCATCTCACCTTACCCTTAGGTAGGATTTTGCTGCTTTCAGAGTGTATTCACCTACAAACGATATTGGATTCTCGGAAGAATTTTTTGTAAAAGCAGCAGGACAAATATTACCCTTTTACAGATGAGGAAAGACAGCACAGAGATGTTGTGCAACTTGTCCAAGGCCACACAGCCTGACCTTGAACTCCACTTTTCTTTTTTTCTTTTCTTTTCTTTATTTCTTTTTCTTTTTTTTTTTTTTTGAGACAGAGTCTCTTTCTGTTGCCCAGGCTGGAATGCAGTGGTGGGATCTTGGCTCACTGCAACCTCCACCTCCCAGGTTCAAGTGATTCTCCTGCCTCAGCCTCCCAAGTAGCTGGAATTACAGGTGCCTGCCACCATCCCCAGCTAATTTTTTGTATTTTTAGTAGAGACGAGGTTTCACCATGTTGGTTAGACTGGTCTCAAACTCCTGCCTCATGATCCACCCTCCTCGGCCTCCCAAAGTGCTGGGATTACAGATGTAAGCCACCGTGCCCAGTCCTCCACTTTTCTTTTAATTCACCAGGCTGGGTGCCTCATTTTAGGGTACATTTGACCTTGAGGTGTCATCCATCTGAATGACACCTCCTGCAGGTGGTCTGTAGGAATGCCCTTGAGGTGTGTTTTGTACATATTCAAACATCAGATATTTATAGAAGCTCTCCTTAACATATGCCAGCTTGTGCCATCCTCTTGCTGGCTGTAGGAGGAAGTGGTATGTGGGGACTGGTGGGATAATAACTCCCTCCACTTTAGAGCTATTTAGAACTTTTGTTTTTGAGACGGAGTCTCACTCTGTCGCCCAGGCTGGAGTGCAGTGGTGGGATCTCTGCTCAGTGCAACCTCCACCTCCCAGATTCAAGCGATTCTCCTGCCTCAGTCTCCCAAGTAGCTGGGATTACAGTCACATGCCACCACCTCAGCTGATTTTTGTATTTTTCGTAGAGACGGGGTTTCACCATCTTAGTCAGGCTGGTCTCAAACTCCTGACCTCATGATCCACCCGCTTCAGCCTCCCAAAGTGCTGAGATTACAGGCGTGAGCCACCGCGCCCGGCACTATTTAGAACTTTTACACCTAAAGTTATTAATAACTTTAGAGCTGAGAAACACCCTTTTGAACCAATCCGTTAACTTTTATACATGGAGAACTGAGCTTAAGCATTGAGTGCCTTGTCCAAGTACCTCTTGTCTGTGGCAGGGCAGGAACTGGAACCCAGGCTTTCATACGCCCAGTGAAGCATTGGACAGTCCCTCCCTTAGCCTGTTTCTCTCCTGGTCTCCGTGTGTGTGTGTGTGTCTATGTGTGTGTGTGTGTGTGTGTGTGTGTGTGTTGCTTGGGGGTGGGGGTTTAGTGATTTTCATCAACTCCATGTTGACTGGTGTTTCGGAAGATCTCTGGGTGAAGGCCTGTTTACAAACATGTATCCTGTGCTGCCAAGGGCACAAGAGAAGGCTGCTTTTCTCAGGAATGAAGCTGGGAGCAGGGAGGGGCCCACAGAGGCATGTGAAAAAGAAAAGCGAACTGCAAGCTGCCCGCTGGAGGAATGGCCCTTTGTTGCCAGGGAAGTAATCCACATAGGGCTGGAGCCCCCACTGGCCCGGAAAAAAGAAGAGTGTAACAGACAGGGAAGCTAGGACTCATCAGAGACAAAACGTTGGCCCAACGTGTGCAGAGAAGAATCTGTCCAAGCAGGAAAGAGCAGAACTCTTTCAACTGCGGTTGGATTTGGATGTCCTCCTCCCCTTCTTTCTGAGTACTCAGCTCTTCCCCGTCCCTGGCCATTGGCAGCACTGATTTTACTTTCTAAAAAGTCTGCTTCCCAGAAAACTCTTGTTCTTTCTAATGATTTTATTTTTAAGTTGGATTTTGTTTTGCTTTTTTTTTTTTTTGTCCCCCTGGGAAATAAGACACAGGATCACTGATTTCACATGATTTGTCCCAGCATACAGCGAGGTCCTGTAAACAGAAGCAGTACCCCAGAGAGCTCACCCACAAAAGACTATTAGCTTTTAATTGAAACCCTTCCTCCACCCCCACCCCCAGCCCCTTCCAGGAACAGGAACTTGTGGCCATTGTGAAGCAGGGCCTATAACCAAGGATTCTGCCCCATGAAAGGGATCTTGAGTTGACCCAGAGAAGCGAGATGCTCTTTTGCACCCCACCCCCTTATGGTATTCAGGGGCTTTTCATTTTCTGAGCAGTATTGAAATTCTAGGACAATAGAGACCAAATCCTTGCGGTGGGGGCTTGGGGCTGGGCGTGGAGAAAGGAGGGGGTGCTGGAAGAGGAGGAGGGCTAGGGAGTCCATCCTTTGTTATTTTTCTTCTTTCCTACGCATTACCTTTAAAACATTTTAAAAAAGGAAAGAGAAAAGGCCCTAGTAAACTTTTAAGGAATAATGACATCACTTCCGGGAGCCCCAGGGATCCTGCTGTGAAACCTGAAATTGATAGCCAGTAACTATTTACAATTTCAGTTCAAATTATTTTAAACCCTCCCAAAGGAGTTCTTTGATATGCAAACATCTCCCCCAAATGGAGATCATTATTTATGGAGATGTGGGCCTTTGAAGGGCACTCTCAGAAAGGGTGGGCTTTGAGGCTTCCCAGGGAAGGAAGAAGGTTCCAGATAAGGAGTGGCGGGGCTGATACACATCTTCCGCCTAGCAGCCTCCCTACTCCCGGGGATGAAAGCTGCTTTAAAGAAGAAACTTTCCCGAGTTACAACCTGCAGTTCGAATTACAGCTCTCCTCTGTCATTGTCCCCATGACTGTGTTAAGTTTTCTGGGAAAACTTCCTTTTCGCATCCCTGGCTGTGTGTCTTATCTTTCAGTAGAAGAAAGGGGAGAGGAGAGACTGTAACCTTTGTCTTTTTGACCCCTGAGGTTCCCTGTGATGTATAAGGTCATGAGGTGGAAAGACCCTAGGGAGTTTTTTTGGGGGGTGAATACTTAAGGTTAGTACATTGGCTTTCAGAGAGGACGGTTGCTTACTCCATGCTTGTTACTACAGAAGATGCTGTGATTAGGATTGTAATGACCTTGCGGTCTCCTCTTTGTTTTTTCCTTGGATTTTTATTTTATTTTGTTTGTTTTTTTTTTGAGACGGAGTCTTGCTCTGTTGCCCAGGCTGGAGTGCTGTGGTGCGGTCTTTGCTCACTGCAACCTCCACTTCCCAGGTTCAAGCAATTCCCTGCCGGAACCTCCTAGGTAGCTGAGATTACAGGCACCCACCACCACACCTGGCTAATTTATTTTTGTATTTTTAGTAGAGACGAGGTTTCACCATCTTGGCCAGGCTGGTCTTGAACTCCTCACCTCGTAATGCACAGCCTCGGCCTCCCAAAGTGCTGGGAATACAGGTGTGAGCCACTGCGCCCGGCCTACCTTGGATTTTCTTATGAAAATGTTTTAACGCGTTGGTCTGGAGTAGCAGATCCCCTCCCCCCAAAACCTGCCAGAAGCTTCCGCCTCTAGGACTTGCCTGAACGCTGAGAAGTTGGCTTCTGGGAAGCATCCTCTGCCGTCCCCCATCCCCAGCTAACCTATAAATCTGCAACCGCTCCCGCCGCCCTTTCAAGCTGGTCTCCTGGGTAGATGTCACCAATCTCTCTGGGATGGGAAGATTGAGCAACTGGTCCAGGGAATGTGGAGCCTGAGATAAAGCACTCAGCTTCCATCCCACTGGTTCTTGGGTCCCTCATTTCCCTTATTATCACACTTCTCCAGGGAACGGAGCAGGAGCTAAGTCTCCAGCTTTAAGGGACAGAGGCCAAGGAGGGGCCTGGGCAGCCTCCATTCAGCACAGTGAGGGTACAGAGCAGAGTCCCTGATAACCAAGGGGCATCCTTTCGTAAAAGAGGACCTTTTATCGTTTTTAAAAAATGTCTTAGGTGAAGACATGCTAACTTTGACAAATCTCAGTTTTACTGAGTAGGAGGAAGGGTTTTTCTTTTTCCTGAGGGGTTTCAAGACCAGCAAAGCTGCGCATGCTCCCTGCATCCCAGGAAGAACCCGCAGCTCCAAGAAACCAGGTGATGACAATAATACTGATGATGTTGGTCTTGGTTAAGGGGTGAGACCCTGTTCTACCCCAGAGGAGAAAATGATTGTTCTCGTTGGAAAGAAACTAAAGACAGATAGAATCTGTCAAAGAAAACCAGAGCCCATGTAGGCCGGGCACTGTGGCTCACGCCTGTAATCCCAGCACTTTGGGAGGCCGAGGTGGGCGGATCACTAGGTCAAGAGTACGAGACTAGCCTGGCCAACATGGTGAAACCCTGTCTCTGCAAAAAAAAAAAAAAAGAAAACCAGAGCCAAGATCATGCCACTGCACTCCAGCCTCTGGGCAACAGAGCAACACTCCGTCTCAAAAAAAAAAAAAAATGGAAAAAAATGTTTAAATCTCTATTGACCATTTTCTTATTCCAATCAATATTTTTCCCAAAGCAGTGTCAAAACAAGGATTTGGGCAACCTTTGGCCCTTTTGAAGGGGACTTATAAAATCTTCACTGGAAGAGGCGGCATAAGGGGATTTGCGGGGATGCTAGAATTGTTCTGTATCCAGAGATAGTGGTAGTTACATAATTCTATGTATTTGTCAAAATTATTGGAACTGGACACCAAGAATGAGTTTTACTATAAGTTAAAAAGTAAGTTTTAAAAAAGGTGGGAAAGAATCTTCATTGGAGTTCAGCAAACGTGGAGTGTTTTTGCAACTCAACAAGGAAGTCTTTCTCCTAACGGAACAGGAGGAGGGGGTGGGCTAAATATTTCCCTTGCCCTTCCCAGTTTTCCTCAATTGACTTGGAAGACTGAGCCTCCCCCCAGCTCAATGTGGGCTGCAGCTTGTTCTTCTCTCTGAAGCACATTAACTTCCATCATCTGTTTTACATAAATTCCCAGGCATCTGTTTGCCTGTTGTGAGTTAGGTTACACCCATTTCAATAATATTCTTTTTTATTGTTGTGTTATTTACCAGTTCAAACAGTAACTTCAATTGCTGGACTATAGGAGTAGGGATATCACCCGAGGAAAGGAAGAAACAGAAGAAGAAATTAGGGCAACATTTGGTACTGGGTAACATCAGAATTACAAGTTTTTTAGAACGGCTCTGGTTCATTTTAATTTCCTACTCCTTTAGGCTTCAAGGTTGGTTTTTAATAGTCCACTTCTAGCAGCAGTATTTAAGAACCCCAGCGAGAGTTGGGGTGCTCAGTGGTAGTTTCATGTTTCTCCAAAGCCCTGAGCCCGACATTCCTCGGTGGGAAATGACTTGGCAGGAAGTCAGCTCATCTTCTCAGCTGACTTGTCTCTTCTGGAGAGGAAAGGCAAGGGGCAGAGGCTATCTCCGACTGACGATGGAAATTCTAAATCCTCAGACGTGATTCTGAGTATCCCGCCTCAAGGTTGGGAAAAAGGAAAACAGGAATTTATGCCATTAATTCAAGTTACTTTCATGGAATTTTTTTCTTTGAAAGGAGAATATCATGTCTTTTTTCCCCTTTTCTTTCTTTCCACCCTTTCTTCCTTTCATTTATAAAGAAAAGAGTTTATTTTTTTACAGTTCTGGAGGCTGACAAGACCAGACACATTTGCCGGTGGGGACTCTGTTGAGTCCTGAGGCTGCTTAAAACATCCCATGGCGAGGGGCTGAGTGCACTCACATGACCTAAAAGAGCGCTGAGTTTCGTTTGCAGCCACAGACTCTTATAAAAGCATAAATCAGATAATCTAATACTAGTATCATTCTTTACCTCTCTGTTTCTCTTCTGCTTAGGGTAATATTATTTAACTTTTGATGATGAAAGAGTTAGATACCTCTGTTAGCTTTTCTTTATCACACCAGTAGAGGTGGCCTTATCTTTCTTCTAAGGTTTCCTTTCATTTGCTTTGTTTAACTGGTAGCTTGACAGTTGGGTAACTGACTGTCAGAGGGGTGTGTGTGTGTGTGTGTGTGTGTGTGTTTGTGTGTGTGTGTGTGTGTGTGTGTACGTCTGTTTAGGGGTAACAGGTACCTTAGCCTGCTTGGTTTTTTTTTTCGAGATAGTCTTTCTCCATCATCCAGGCTGCAGTGCAGTGCCAAGATCTTGGCTCACTGCAACCTGTCTCCCAGGTTCAACCGATTCTCCTGCTCAGCCTCCCGAATGGCTGGGATTACAGGAGCCCACCACCATGCCTGGCTAATTTTTTTTCTTTTTTCTTTTTTTTTTTTGTACTTTTAGTAAAGATGGGGTTTTGTTATATTGGCCAGGCTGGTCTTAAACTCCTGGCCTCAGGTGATCTGCCCACTTCAGCCTCCCAAAGTGTTGGGTTTACAGGCGTGAGCCATCACACCCAGCCTGCCTGATTGGAATGGATTTGTTCTTTTCTCTGCGGTTTGTAGACCGTCAGGACATAAGCCCTCCCTGCCTCTGGGAGGTGGTCTACAGGCAGCTGAGTGTGCGATCCTCACTCCTCTAGCCTTGAATCAAATAGTTTGGATTAGATGAACAACTTTCAGTTCTGCCGACAATGTTGTTTTCTCGTTTTTCCCCCATGATGGTGGATCTCCATACCCACATAATGTCTCCACTTAAGTGCACATGAATATCAGAGAAATAATTGACTACAGATCATGACAAGTTCCAGGCTCACAGATACCACAGAATAATGATTTCCAATCCTGGTTACACATTAGAGTCATCTAAAAGAATCCCATGTTGAAGCCCCACCCATCCAGGGCCTGATTCAAGGGGTGTGGGGAGGAGCCAGGCATTTAACACCTGTTAAAAGCACCCTGCATGATTTAAAATGCAACCAGGGATGGAACTGCCACAGAGGTGGCATATACCTTTCTTTCTTTTTTTTTTGAGATAGAGTTTCACTCTTGTTGCCCAGGCTGGAGTGCAGTGGCGCAGTCTCAGCTCACTGCAACCTCTACCTCCCAGGTTCAAGCGATTCTCCTGCCTTGGCCTCCCAAGTAGCTGGGATTATAGGCACGTGCCACCACGCCTGGCTAATTTTTGTATTTTTAGTAGAGATGAGGTTTCACCATCTTGGCCAGGCTGGTCTCGAACTCCTGACCTCAGGTGATCTGGCTGCCTCAGCCTCCCATAATGCTGGGATTACAGTCGTGAGCCACCGTGCCTGGCCTGGCATATACCTTTCTTGAAATATCCTTAAACAAGTTGAAAGCCTGAAATACTCACTCCAAATCCTCCTGGTTCTCAGAATCATGCTCTGCGGGCCAGTTTTTTGAGGACTCTGGTGTTCCTGGAAGTTCATTGTGCTTGTCATCCCCAAATCTTAATAGGGTGACATGGCTGCTTTACCCTTAGGTTTAATGGAAGAAGTAGGATCTTTCTTGAGTTCTGTCACCCTGTGTTCATGTAGACCTGGCTAGTATCTCCTAAGCTTGTCCCAAGGAATCTTCTTGTGAGCATTGTGTCTTCCTTAGCTTTGGACTGGAGATGCTGTCTAGTCTATCCCCATGAGCCTCACAAACATCTCTTAATGATATGTGCTTTTCAAAGAAATATCCCTTCCTGCCCACGCAGTAAAGAGGGCAAGAAGAGGCGGGGCCAGGGTTGCTGGAAAGGAGGTGCTGTTGCAATGACTGGTAATTGTCCAGGCCCCATAGAAGGCAGTTAACAATGGGAATATGTTAACCAAAGAAACTTATTGTTTCAAAATGGGACGCTTATTTGAACAATTATGATCAGCAGTGATCTGATTAGCACTAAAATACCTACTATTAGGATACTCATCTCCGAATGAAAGAAAAAAATACAGGTATTTATTTAAAGAGAGGATAGGTGTGTAGCTCTGCGTGTTCTAAATCATTTTAAGAAGAAGCAAAGGAGGGTTAAGAGAGAGGATCCTCATGAATGGAAGGAGGCGCATCAGGAGACCTGACTACAAGCCCCAACTCCCTAACCTGCAGCTGGTGACCCAGCTCCAAGCAAGTCACCCTCTCTCCTTTAGACTCAGTGTCTTCATTTGACTTGGAAATTACAGTAACTACTACAAAGGCGTTTTGCAAGGGATCAAATCAGACGATGTAGGTGAAAGTTTGCAAGCTCCAGGGCGCTATATAATTATGAGCTCTGACTATCCCTTTGAGAAACTGGCTTTCATAATGAGCGACTCCATTAACCTGCATCATGTGCTCACTCTGGAGGCCAGCCTGGGGCTGGATAGGCCACTGGGCTTGCTGGGATTGCTGGGATGGGCACGCAGATTCCATGTGAAAGGGTCTCACCCTCCACCACATCCTCATCCTTTTTCCTCTGTCCCACTGTTGAGATCAGAGAGGTTTCTGAGAGTGAGGGCAAGAAAGCGTGACCAGAGGAGGGGCGGAGGAGAGGAAAGTGTGCCCAGTTAGTGAATGGAAAGGATCTGATTCCAGGACTGGGCAGTGGTGGGGTGAGGGTGGCAGAAGAAGAGCAGCCGAAGGGGCATAGAGGAACTGCCTGGATGGTTCTGTGCCAGGAGCTGTTCGCCGACTTCTCAGGCTGTGCTGTGCCTCTCACTTGGTATGACAAAGGCTCTTTACTTGACTTTACTTGAGTCTGCCTCCGGAACCTCCTCCTAGGACCACCCATGCACGTCCTTGTAAAACCCAGTCTGAGCGAAGGCTCCTGATAAGTCATTTTAGCACAAACTCCTCACCCCTGACAGGTGATCAGGTTCCTCAGCCTCCACCATCCCCTAGGTGATGTCTGGTCATCTTGGCCTGTCTTCAGGGAGAGTCCTATTAGACCGATTCAGCCAGAATTCCCCTTACCCAGCATGGCTCCTCATAGTAATTTTCTACCCACTGACCCCCACCCTGCTCCTTGGCTATAAACCCCCCTTGCATGCTGTATTCGGAGTTGAGGCCAATCTCTCTCCCCTTCACTGCAAGACTCCATTGCAGTGGATCTCTATACATATCACAATGGTCCTGAATAAAGTCTTCGCTACTGTGATTTAACCGTCATTAAGCCAGGTGCTGTGGCACACACCTGTAATCCTAGCACTTTGGGAGGCCAAAGCGGTCGGATCACCTGAGGTCAGGAGTTTGAGACCAGCCTGACCAATATGGTTAAACCCCATCTCTACTAAAAAAATACAAAATTAGCCAGGCATGGTGGCACATGTCTGTAATCCCAGCTACTCAGGAGGCTGAGGCAGGAGAATGCTTGAAGCTGGGCGGTGGAGGTTGTGATGAGCCAAGATCGCGCCATTTCACTCCAACCTGGGCAACAAGAGTGAAACTCTGTCAAACAAAAACAAAAACCAAACAAACAAAAACAAGTGTCATTGAGTAATTTCTTCTCAGCTCACTGCAACCTCCACCTCCAGGGTGTGTGCCACCATGCTCAGCTAATTTTTGTATTTTTAGTAGAGACAGGCTTTCACCATGTTGGCCAGGGTAGTCTCGAACTCCCGACCTCAAGGGATCCACCCACCTTGGCATTTCATAGTGCTGGGATTACAGGCATGAGCCACCAAACCTGGCCAAGTAATTTTTTCTTTAACAGATGGATCCACAGGGGCATACTAGAGAGAGGCCAGGGTCTGAGTGCAGTGCCCACTACCAATGTGCCCCTAGAAGCCTTTGGAGAGGGCGCAGGAGGCATTTACCAAAATGATAAATTCTATTGTTCATTTTACTTCTTAGCCAAGCATGCTGAGGGGAGAGTGGCTCCAGAGCCTCCTCTGGACAAGGGCTTAGAAGTCTCTCTCTCTTTCTCTCTTTTTTTTTTGAGATGGAGACTCGCTCTGTCGCCCAGGCTGGAACGCAGTAGCATGATCTCGGCTCACTGCAATCTCTGTTTTCCAGGTTCAAGCAATTCTTCTACCTCAGCCTCCCAAGTAGCTGGGACTACAGGTGCCACCACATCCAGCTAATTTTTGTACTTTCAGTAGAGACGGGGTTTCACCATGTTGGCCAGGATGGTCTCAATCTCTTGACCTCGTGATCCGCCCACCTCGGCCTCCCAACGTGCTGGGATTACAGGCGTGAGCCACTGCGCCCAGCCCCAGAAAGGAGTCTCTTTCCTCTGGCTCCGTTATTTTGACAATAATCCAAATAAATTCTGAGGCTCCTTGCCTCAGACACATGTAGACAAACACCACACTGTCCTGGGGAGAGGGGCCCTTATATGGGTTGGGGGACCAGCAGGCAGTCAAGCACAGTAAATCTGCCCTTGGCTCAGGGAATCTTTACTTATGATTGATCTCTCATTTCCTTTTTACTAGCTCTATTATGTGGTTTCTTCTCCACAATTGACAATTTAGCATTCTGTGCAGCTACTGACACACCCTTCTTTAGGGCCAGTGAGGAAATGCAGACTGCAGAGTTCAGGGAGGGTGGTGGACCCCAGGCAGGCTGAGAGAGGAATCCGGCATTCCTGCACTTAGCCCCTTCCAGGAGCCAAATCTCCCTCATTGCCCCACTGTGGGGTAGAACCGAATGGGCGACAAGTCCCCTACGCGCAAACCTTGCTTCCTTACATCCTTGCCAAGATCCTGTCAGCAGAAGATAATTGATAACATTTTCCTAACAGCCTACTAGGTACCCAGCTGGACACCAAAGCTAGCTTTGCAGTTCCTTCAAAAGCCCTAAGAGGCAGACATCATCCTTTTTTTTTTTTTTTTGTTCTTTTCATTATTCAGTTGAGAAAGCTACAGCTTGGCCAGGTTAAGTGATGCGTCCCCCCGGGTCATACACCTTAGTAAATGGAGGTGCTGAGAGTCAAACTTGGTGGCCTGACTTCCAAGCCGTGTTAGGTCAGACTGACAGTGAGTAGGACCCTGAACGCCCTTCTCTGCAGTGGCACTGAAGAACGTTGGGGTTTGGTATTCCTTCAATCGTGGTGATAACGCTTTGATTCTGAATAGTGACCTCTTGTAAACTGTCTAGTTGCAGATGGTTTAACACAGGGGAAAAGGGACTTGGGCTTTATCTGAATTGACCTGCTTTTTAGTCAAATGCAAAATAAGTTGTGAGCTGGGACTTCGTTTAATCCTCAATCACATTAGCCTGATGACACTGCTACATTAATGTAAGTGGTTAATGGGCAAAGTGGGTCAATCCAGCTTTAACTTAAACCAGAGCTGCCTCCAGTGCTGCTGAGGCAGTCTCTTCCTTAAGAGAAAAGTATTCTTCTAACTCCCTGCTGGCAGTCCGGAAGAAGTGCCCTCTCTCCAGGGAATTGCCTTTTCTGGCTCCCGTGATAAAGTTTCTATCGCTTCTGTATCAGTACTAGTTAGGGGAATTGTGGTCTCAGGGGAGTAAGTGGCTTGAAGCTTAGAATGCCTTACTGAGAGGTAAATATTTGGTCAAAAATAATGTGGAAGTTGTCTTTTTTTTCCCCTTCTAATTCCTGTGGTTAGGCAGGAATCAATCAGAAATCTCCATTCCATAGCAGATAGCTAATAAATGATATAGCATCTAACGTGGTGTCTAGAATAATTTAGCAGGCACCCAATAAATTATCTGACTTGTAGATAATAAATTGTCTGATTGTAGATCTGTGACCAAAACTTAGTATACACTTAGATAATACCTCCTTTTGATGTATACACACTGGTGCTTATACACATAGGCTGAACTTTGGTCTTATCGTATATCATAAACTGTGTATTGAGCAACTTAAAGATGATTGTAATAACAGTAGTAATGGCTGATATTTGTCAAGTATATTCCATATGTCAGGCGTGTTCTAAGCCTATTATAATTATTAATTGTTTAATCCTCATTAAAATTCCATGAATTGGTATTGGTAGCTACATTTTTGTGGATGAGAAAAAGAAGCCCAAAAAAGTTAAATAAATCATTCAAAGTGGCATAGCTAAGTGATAGAGACAGAATTTAAACCCAGGCAGTCTGATTTTAGAGCCCAAATTTCTTAACTAATTTAAGGAGCTAATTTATGCTAAACTGACTCAGCTTTATGAATTTCATTTGATTTTTTTCCTTTTTTTTTTTTTGTTGAGACAGAGTCTTGCTCTGTCGCCAGGCACCAGGCTAGAGTGCAGCAGCGCGATCTTGGCTCACTGCAACCTCCGCCTCCCGGGTTCAAGCCATTCTCCTGCCTCAGCCTCCCGCGTAGCTGGGATTACAGGCATGTGCCACCATGCCCAGCTAATTTTGTATTTTTAGTAGAGACGGTTTCACCACGTTGGTCAGGTGGGTCTCGAACTCCTGACCTCAGGTGATCCACCTGCCTTAGCCTCCCAAAGTGTTGGGATTACAGGCATTAGCCACTGCACCCAGCCTAATTTTTAATAGCAACTATATGAGGTAGGTGGGATTATTTACACTTCACATATTATGATCCTGAGGCTCAGAGAGGTTAGGTAACTTGCCTCATACACAGCTAATGAGTGGTAGAGAGGGATTCAACCCTAGGCGCATTTACACCAAAGCCCATACTCTTAATATTTTCATTCAGGACTTACCAATCAACCAGACTACGTATCCATTCATATAGTTATTGGATGCTTGCTGTCGTTCCAGACACCATGTCAGGTGCTAGGCATTTAACAGAGGATGAGACCACTATAGTCCCTGCCTTCATCTGGAAGTCTCTTGTTCCAGGGGACATCTCACCTAGCACTCTTTCTTTCCTTCCTTCCATTTCCCATCTCCTGAGGTGTAGCAGAATGCGAAATCTCTAGGGATTTTCTTTTGCATGGGCACCAGTTTTTCTGTCCTGTATCTTCCCAACATGGTGATCCTCCTGATCCAAAGGTTTCCTTATTCCTGTCTCCAGTTCTTCCCCTTCGCCCCTGCTTGCCTTGGTTGGTGCTGTTTCTACTTCCTAGAGCACTTTTCTATGGATTCACTTGAAAACATTATATGGAGTGGAGTTACAGGATCAACAGACCCCTCACCTCTAGGTTCTGGACTCTCTGTCAAATATTTTACAGCAACAATTACACAGTCATATAGCAGAATCTATGTAATAACAAATTTTGCAAGCTGTTTTATAATATCAGCTGGATTCACATGCCTTTTAACTTCATTTCTTGCATCCAAGGTCTTACATCATGGATTTGTATAGTTAATGTGGTAGTGATTTATCCCCATAAAACTGCATTTTGGTCCAAATATCATGAACTGTATGTACCGTAGGTTGTAACAGTGTTGTCTACATGATTTTGTTGAAATTAATGCCACAACATATATCTTATAAGTTGTTTTTCCTAATGGAATCCAGGAAATGGAATTTGTTTTTTTTTGTTTTGTTTTTTCTGTTGTTTTTTGTTTTTTGTTTTGAGACGGAGTTTCCCTCTTGTTGGAGGCTGGAGTGTGATGGCGCGATCTCGGCTCGCTGCAACCTCCGCCTGCCAGGTTCAAGCAATTCTCCTGCCTCAGCCTCCTGAGTAGCTGGAATTACAGGCACGGGCCACTACACCCAGCTAATTTTGTATTTTTTAAAGTAGAGACGGGTTTTCTCCATGTTGATCAGGCTGGTCTCGAACTCCTGACCTCAGGTGATCTGCCCGCCTTGGCCTCCCAAAGTACTGGGATTACAGGTGTGAGCCACCGTGGCCAGCCTGTTTGTTATTGTCGTTGTTGTTTTATAATTTCAACTTTAATTCAGATTCGGGGATACATGTGCACATTTGTTACATGGGTATATTGCATGAGGCTGATGTTTGGGGTACAATTGATCCCATCACCCAGGTAGTGAGCATGGTACCCCCTCTAAAGTATTTTTGGAGGTTTCTAGAGTTGTGCCTTGGGAATTTCCTCATGGCACGTTTGTATCAGTTTACTTACCTGATTTCATTGGAGTTTTTGCTGCTGTGTGCTTTGTTGCTTTGTGGAGTAAAGGCTTTGTCAGCAGTCACTGTGATAAAGCTAGAACAGCTGGGCTGGGCCCGAGGGATGTTTTCCTTCCAGTGCCCACATTACATTTGCCCAGGCTTGGTAAGTGTGGGAAGGCAGAACAGTGCTAGGACTCATGGATGGTGAAATCTCTGACAGTCCTGGGTGCTATATTTTTAGCAAAGGCACTTATCAGAGGCCAAAGGTTTTTGTATTTTGGCATCAGATGCTTGGGACAATCTGAAAGCTGAAAAAATAAGGGAAAGGTGATCCCCACAAGAAGATCTTAGAGAAACACATAGCTTGCTCTTTCTACCTTGCATGAAGGTGCCTTCATGTTTCCAGTAGATGGTACCTGCCCTCCAAACCAAATGTGATGCTAATTTACCTTTCCGCTCCAAAGTTCTGCTTGCATTCTTACATGTTTCCACCACTGCTTCCAGAAACAAGAGGGAGCTGGGATTTGAAGTGATGACCTTGAGACGTGTGGCCAGAGACGCGTCACCTTCTGACCCCGGTTTGTTTCCTTGCTTTTCTCAGGGACCTGATGCCCAGAACCCTGGACGGGCAGATCACCATGGAGAAGACGCCCAGCTACTTCGTCACGCGGGAGGCGCCCGCGCGCATCTCGGCCATGTCCAAGGACACCAAGCTCATCGTGGTGGTGC